>JBBPBX010004172.1:16661-31767 GCA_038048925.1 Garcialebias charrua | reverse complement strand
GTGCACGTATTACTAAGCAAACTTACAAGTGTAACCTAACAAATACAATGACAACATGGTATTAGTTTTAGAAATTCAAAAATGTTAACTTAAATGATAAACTAAACTGTAAACTAGAAGTAAACAACAAGTGCATTTGGAGTATAAAGAAAAGTATACTAGTGGTATACTTTTAAGTATACTTCAATAAACTAAAATTTGAACTTGAAGTACACTATAAGTACATTGGAAGTCTAATTAAAAGTGTACTACTAGTATACTTTAAGTATACTTCAATAAACTAAAAATATAAACTAGAAGTACACAGGAAGTCTAATAAAAAGTGTACTGCTAGTATACTTTAAGTATACTAAAATATAAACTAGAAGTACATTGGAAGTCTAATAAAAGTGTACTACTAGAATACTATAAGTATGATGTAACTTAGTGTGTTTGTGTATTACACTTATGTTGACTGATGATGTAGCTTAGTGTGTTTGTGTATTACAGTTAGAAAAATTAAGTAGAGTTATTCATTTTGTGATGTAGTTTGTGTATTACAGTTAGAAAAATTAAGTAGAATTATTCATTTTGTGATGTAGTTTGTGTATTACAGTTAGAAAAATTAAGTAGAATTATTCATTTTGTGATGTAGTTTGTGTATTACAGTTAGTAAAATTAAGTAGAATTATTCATTTTGTGATGTAGTTTGAAGGTTATCATTGGTTGAACAAACTGTGAAATAAGGGGCAGATATAATAAGATTTCATCTTCTTTCTGCTCCCTTCATTTTATCCTACTTGTATTCTTGTATCTGATGAAACTGTCTTGTATTGTTCTTTTAAAATGAATGAATAAACATCAAATCAAATCAAATATTAAGATGGAAAAATCAATTTCCAATTTCAAAAAACAATTCTTCCTTTTCTGGTCCCGGGTGTCGCTGGTGCCCATGTCCAGCCATCAAGTGCGAGAGGCGGGGGTATGTTTGAGAGGACGTGCATGTAGTGCAGTTGATTACGGATTTTTACAAGTCAAGTCTTGAAGTTGAAATGGCAGCATATTTCTTTTAAATCTTTTGTTCCTTCTAAGAAACCCACTCAGGTAAACTTATGGGAGTGGTTGCCATTTACAAGGAAACCCTGTAGAGTTTCAGTGACTTGTTTTTCTTGTAGACATTTCTGTCTGTCTTGGTTTGCTTTATCAGAGTGCTGACAAAAAGGAACAGGTTTTCCCAGTGATATACTGCCAATTTGCATCTTAAACTATTTTGCTGCGTTCTGCATACCTTCAACAAGAATTTTTTTTAATGTAGTTTGACCTGTACTAATGAGAAGTAGGCTGGCTTCACACAGACATATCCCCTCTCTCTTTTCCAACCAGGTGCAAACTAAATATCTACTTTGACTTTAATCGCCATCAGCAATCTACATCTTCAAGTTTTCTTACATAAAAATACATAGCTGGTTTTTAGAAAGGCAGCTGAAAAGGTAACGTTTGGGCCATGGCATATACCGGTAAATAACTCCTATGGAAAAAGCGAAGCCTTTCCCAAATCTATTGAGGTCACCTTTCCCCCCCCCCATATGAAGCCAAATAGGCTCATGTTTAAAAAATAACAGCTGGAGAATACTTGAAACTATAAAAAAGGACAACACTTTTGTACACACATCACAAAAATAAAATTGCCCCAAATAAATCCTCAACTTTCAAATGATTTAGTTTATTTATTTAAATGTAAGAGGTGATTAGTATATCTAACGGTCAGATTTACTGAACCGTGTTGTACACTAAACGTAAGAATGAACAGGTGTTTACCTGTCAACCTTAGCATCAATAGACCTTTTACCAGTTGACGTCATCACGCAAAGCTCGCCTGAAACGAACGTTCTGATTGGACGGCAAAATGCTGCGGCGAATCGAAAACGGAAGTTGGGGCTAGTAGGAAGGAGCCGAGGAGCTTCGTAATGATAGCGAGTTGTAATTTAGAAGCTTGGTTTCTTAAAATAGTGGACAACCACTGGTCAAAATGCCTGAACATTGTGCCGCGGATACGAGAGGAGGTGATTGTGTGCGCTGATGGAAAATGGGGAAATCCTTCAGGCTTTTAGCGAACGTCCAGCAGGGTGAGTTAACTCTTGTGTAGTTGTCAACAACCTTTATATCCAAGCGTCAGAAATAAATGTTTTAAATTTCTCACACCAATACTTCTGATATTTAGACTGATTTGGTTATTGTTACAGGTTTAACATCTTCTGTTAGCTGCTATAACTAGCGCCATGTCTTCATAAGAGCCGTCAGTATTAGCACAGTATGTAAACAAAAACATGACGTTTGAGTCAGCCACACAAATGTTCGTAGTGTCCTTATTTATTATTTGATTTCCGTAAACTATGTCTTAAATTAAAACTGAGACAACTGGTGATGTTGTGATGTGAAAAATAAGAACTATCCCAAGAGATACATTTATTAGCTTTCCTGGGAAAATTGAATTATGTTTGATAACGTATTTACTATTGCACTTTTGACACGCTGTTTATACAGCTTACACTTTATTAGACGTAAAGTTAAATGTGTGAAAATCTTAAATATATTACAAACAATATATTTTACATGTGAATTCCATAATGACACATACAATATGGTTGTATATTGTTTTTGCAGACAAGGAGGTGGCTGCAACCATGCAGCTGAGATGGAGAAATATCAGTTGTGGGGGTGTTGGAAACACGAGTTCACGAGTTCCAAGGTACATGTTCACGAGTTCTCTTCTTTTTCACGAACTTGAACAATAAATTCTGTGACCAGCTAATAAGATGTAAATCACAATGAAGTGTTAACTTATGTTTGTCCAGCAAAACTGAACCATTTATTAACAAATCACAAATTTAACATCAAACATGTACAACTGATTGACCAATAAAATTCCTATAATTTACTCGTCAGCAGAGCCCATTAACGTACATTTACACAGTGCAAGCAGTAAAGAAAATGAGATACAGTATTTCTTTAACTTCCATCTCTTTGGAAGCGCTTTCATTCTGAGCCATCCACTCTTTCATTGTGTTGCACCTGCTATAACTTGTTCGGTGTCCCAACGAGGGCGCTCTGGCCAGTCTGCCACTCCATCATGGTAGTTTTTACGTTTTCACAGTGCATCACACCTTAACTTTTTTTTGTTTTTGTTTAATGCTCTTTATAAAGTTAAGTATTCAAATATAAACAAGCAACTGATTAGATACTAACCTTCAATATACAATGTTCAAGTACTCAAAGGACTACATTGCTTTTGTTTTTGGTCAAGTACACAGTTAAACTCAACAGTGTTCGTACCCTTTCACATGAACATGTTGGTGTTTATGTTGGAAACAACTGGGACAGCTCAAATCATCCTAACAAATACAGGCCATAAAAAGTTAAGCTTGACAAAAATACAAACAAAAAATAAAAATAAATCAACTGTTGTGCTGGGAAAACCAGCCTGTTCACTTCATTTGATTCCCGTTTGCTTTTCACGGACAATCGCGAGGTTTTTCACTCTGATGTTTTTGTTGAGGATACAGACACAGCTCCTTGTGTCCCATCTTGTCCAGTTTTGTTTTGGATTCTCAGCAGATATCGAGTCGTTTTGCTACTTGACTTGGTAGCAAACTGGATGTACACAAAATGCCACACCATAAACCATACAAATAAAAAATGGCTGCAATACTACAGCCTATATAAATATACAAACCTGTGACAAACAAGGTACTTGCCAGATATGTACATACTACCATGTATGTACCTGTTACTTACAACATACTGGTCTGTATCATGAATTGCAACCAAAAATACAACTACATAATTTATTCAGTCATGTGCTGTGCTGTTATGATGGTTCCCCAACCAGGACTCTGTACGGCATGTTATGCACCTCTTTCTAGTTTCCTGTTTTGCTTAAATAAAAGCCACTATGGCACATGACCATCTTTAAAAAATGGTCTCAATGAGAACATTATACAAAACAAATAATGCCACAACTTATGAAGACAAAAAATGTCACTCCAACTTTAGGTTTTCAAGCTCTTTTGCCAAATGGAAGTGACAACTTGATTCTTTTAGAGTTTAGTAGAAGGTTTACAGTCCAAATGTGGGTCATTTACTTGTTTCCACATTAAATACATCTCAGATGGAAGGAATCTGTGCACGAGCAAAAGCTGTCTCAGATAGCAAGGCTCAAGACCATCCTGTCCTTTCAAAGGCATATTCAGTCCAAGGGTTTTTACGCCACCATGCAAAGAAGGTTCAAGTCCTGCTTTGGCCAAACACATGCCCATGTAAGCATCATCAATGGGGTGAATGGTAATGTTCTGAGCCATTTTGTGTATCACCAACGCAGTGTAGCCAGAGAGAAGATAGCCCCCACCTCCACAGTAAGGGGGATATGCATTTGTCTCCTGTATCACATTTGGAATGAAGTACTTGCTTCCCGTCCATCGAACAACTTTTTCATTTATGAACAAGTAGCCAGTGAAGAGATGCTTGCTTCCATTATTGTCAAGGCTTTGGAGATACTCAACCATGTTGTCTGTGTTGGCAAACACATCATCATCACCATTGAACAGAAAGCGAACCTTCGGACAGTTTCGTTCCATCCAACCCAGGAAGAGCGTCTGCTTCAAGGTGAGGTTGTGAAAAGAGTCAGTAAAGTCCCACTGGAGGATGTCGTTGAACTCCTCTTGCTCAGCCTGGAGAAGCTTGTTCAGTTTGACTTTTTCGTAACCCTCACCAGACGATCCCAAAATGAAGATTCTTCGGATCCACGCGCCGTTGTGCATCCTCTCTTTAGCCCAGGTTTTGCGCAGCACCTCTCGGCGGTCGTAATTGCTGGGGGAGCTTTTAATAACCAGCAGAAGGAAGACATCTTCAGATTTGTTAATGCCGCCACATTTGCCAGGGAGATCTAGCAACATGGGGAAGTGACGACAGTGACGATAGAAGAGAAACTCTTTTATCGCATCGGGAAGAGAGGCAAAGTCTGTCAAGTTGGTGACAGACATGTTGGCATCACATTTTTCTATGACTTGGACATTACTTGTGGATCTGTGGGAACTGGATGTGGTGAGAGGCATCCCTTGACTGTCATTTTTTACTTCAGAAACTAGGAAAATGGGGACGTTGGGATTAACAATATTGTATTTACTTAAGTAAATGACCATAGAGAGAGCTCCCAGCACTATGAATGCTTGCGATACGGTGACTGCTTTCCTGAACAACCTGCAATAAAGAAAACAGATTTGTATATAGTTGTAGACTCAATGTCCTTATTATTGCACGTTTAGCTGTTGAAGAACTGGTCAGATTAAAATTCATTCTATTCACTTATTTAGTAAAAAATGATGCGCCAAAGTGCTGACTGTAAAAACATGAACTTGAAACAAACTGGCATTAACACTTAGTCTGTTGAAGCATAGCTTCATGCAAATAGTTTGTTTTTACTAACACAAGAAACACAATATGTTCTCAGCTATAATGAAGTCAAGTCCTCAGATATTGCATAGGTTTTCTAGCAATTATTTTTGTTAATTCCATTGTGTGTCAGGTTCTTTGCTCATATTTCATGCTCTATATCACCACTTAAATAAAAAAAATATAAAAAAATCAGTGCTTTTCTTTGTCTGCTCTCAGCTCATCAGGTACTGTATCTGTTTACAGATTACCACAATGGCTTTTCATTTCTCATTACTTCCCAAGCATAGTGTCATGCAAATTGCAAATACTGTAGTTTGCTTTTCCTAACACAAGAAACACAAAACGAAGTAACACAATAAACACAAAATGAAGGAGAGCTCTCAGCTATAATGAAGTCAAATCCACAGATATTGCATAGGTTTTCCAGTCTTTAAAAAAATACATGTATATCTGTAATTCCATTATGTCACGTACTTTGCTCATATTTTCATCAGTGCTTTTTTTTCATCAGTGCTTTTTGAAAACCAGTGTTTTTCTCTGTCTGCTCTCAGCTCATCAGGTATCCGTTTACAGATTACCACAATAGATGTTCATTTCTCATTACTTCCCTTTATGCATTACTTCCCTTTATGCAAATAAAATCCCAGGTTTCATGTTCATTCTGTTGGGTGTGTTCACAGTCTGCCAGGCTTTTTGTCTTGCTCGTTTCCTTGTATTTTTTTGTCCATTCGTCTCTTTAAGATTTGTTAAAAGTTACGTTTTATTTTAGTCTTTTGAGTGTGGTCTGCATTTGGGTCATATGGAATGTATATCACACAATCCGAGTCTGAAAGTCTCATAGCTGTTTCAAATCCATCTCACTTTTGTCTCAGGTGTTTTCGACCCACCACAAGAACACAGCTTTATTCCGACACAAAATCTTCCCTCTGACAGACACCGTCCGGACGGTTCCAAAAGCCACACTGATAATAAATAATTATTTAAGTCCATATCTGCCTATTTTAATTTCAAAAGTACTCAAAATGGGGTATTTATCCATCCATCCATTATCTTTTACCCACTTTTTCCTGTTTGTGTCGCAGGGGTCACTGGTGCCCATGTCCAGCCATCACTGTGCGAGAGGCGGGGGACACCCTGGACCGGTCTCCAGTCCATCACAGGGACACATAAAGACAAACAACCATTCCCTCTCTCATTCACACCTAGGGACAATTTAGAGTTACCAATTAGTCTAACATGCATACGGTGACATTCTCTACATGAATGCTCCTACAAGCACCCTGCGGATGTTGGATGTTGTCTATCATGGTGCACTAAGATTCATAACTGGTTGTGATTATCGTACCCACCACTGCACCCTGTATTCACTGGTTAACTGGACATCATTAACCTCACGCAGACTCTTCCACTGGTACATTTTCATCTTTAAATCACTTCTTGGTCTGCTGCCCTCATACATCTCCTCCTACATGTCTTTGCGTGAGTGCAGCTACAGTGTGCGCTCTCAGGACATGATTACCTGCAGTGTTCCGTCAGTGAGGACTGAACTTGGAAAAAGGGCCTTCTCCTACTCCGCTCCTGCTTCATGGAATATCTTACAAAAAGATCTGAAGCTCTCGACCTTGACTTCTCTAAATGGTTTTCAGAATCTGTTGGAATCCTGGCAAAAACCAATGCAGATCTGTTCCTGTCTTTGATTTTATACGTCTACCTTATAATGTTTTGCTAGTTTTTTGATACTTTGTAAAAAAAAAAAAAAAAAAACTTTCTTTTTTTTTCTTCTCTCTTTTGTTTTCTATTGTTTATTGTTTGTTTGTTTATTGTTTATTGTTTAAGGAAATTATACCACTGCTGTTCATTGTTCTTTAGTTTTAGCAGGTCGCTTTCGTAAATGAGCCCTTGAGGTTCAAAAGATTTACCTGACTAAATAAAGGTTGAATGAATGTTTTTAGTCTGTGGGGGGAAACCGGAGTACCCAGAGAAAACCCATGCATGCATGGAGAGAACATGCAAACTCCACCCAGAAAGGCCCACAGACCAGGATAGCCTGTTCGCTGAGTCAGCAGCTCTACCAGTTGTGCCACCGTGCTGCCCCTTGGGGTATTTAGATTAATGCTGGTGAAGATTCTCAGTCGTCCAGGACATGATAAATAAAAAAAAGGCATTCAATACAGAACAACTGGACTTTATTTGTAACAGAAGACGAGCGAAACGTCTTCTGTTACAAATAAAGTCCAGTTGTTCTGTATTGAACGCCTTTTTTGATTTAGATTAATAAAATATCAACCTGAGATTTATTATTGTCTTCTTAATTTCTTCCTGATTTCTTGTTTGCATTGGATCCTAGCAGCATTCTTCAGAATAACCGTAGCAGATTAGTTATATTTATAGAAAACCTGCTAAAGAAACAGGAAATAAACTGCTTGCTTAATTGTTTAACTCTCTGGTTGCAGTAATTCTGCCAAGCCATGAAAATAAAAAAATTAATGATCTGGTGCATTACTTTAAGGCATTCTCTTTGTCGTACTAAGACTGTCTCTAAGACAAAGAGAAAGTGGTTTGATTCTTTCTCACTCAAGCGTATACTGTACCACTATTTTTTTTACAGTAATCTTGACTGGTTGCCAGCGTTTTTGGCTTCAGATCAAATCGCTGAAGAAAATCTCGTCATCACAGACGTGTCATCATGTGCACTAATGGCACTCCCAACTGCTACAGATGACTTTCAAACTGCGAGCTGGTTTGCCCAGATGATGTCCAGATTATCTCATCACCATCTCTCAGAAAAGCTTTGTTTTAATTTCCAACAAGTACACAAGTGCCACTTTGTGCCCCCCCCCCCCAGTCCCTCTTTTAAAATCTATGTTACTGCCATAGTTCAACTCACAATCTGTTATACTATTTTCTCAGTTTCAACCTTTATTATGTTTTGTTGTACAAACCGGATTCCAAAAAAGTTGGGACACTAAACAAATTGTGAATAAAAACTGAATGCAATGATGTGGAGATGGAAAATGTCAATATTTTATTCGTAATAGAACATAGATGACAGATCAAAAGTTTAATCATGAGTAAATGTAACATTTTAAAGGAAAAATATGTTTATTCAAAATTTCACAGTGTCAGAACAAATCCCAAAAAAGTTGGGACAAGTACCATAGCAATAACTGGAAAAAGGAAATTGAGCATAACGAACAGCTGGAAGACCAATTAACACTAATTAGGTCAATTGGCAACATGATTGGGTATAAAAAGAGCTTGTCAGAGGGCACGACGGAAGGAGCCGGGGAGTCGACAGGTGGAAGAGGAGAACAGAGAGCAGTGGAAATTTTGAAACACGACTGACATTTTTTTGGAACCACAACCGGCAGTTGGCATAAACTGGTTTGTGACTGGATTAGGATGATAACGAAGGTAGATGGGGGTGGTGAAGATGATGATATGGATTTTGAAGATTGGACTCCGGTAGGTAAGAGGAAAAGGTAGAGGCAAGGAAAAGGTTTTGAAGCAAGATAGATAACTTGGTAGCCAGAATAGTAAATGAAGTCTGGAAGAGTGCAGCTCAGATTAAGAAAACAGAGTGGTAAGGAAGAAAGGGACAAGCGAAGAATTTAAGGTAATTCTTAAATTCAGGAAAGAAGATATGAATATTAATCAGAGTCCGATAGCAGTTTCAAGAGAAATAAAAAAGAAACTAGGGGAGGTGGAGTTCGTTAAACGTGTTGATAAAATGCAAATCTGATGACCAAAAGAATAGATGCATGCAGATTGATAACATTTGCAAAAAGGTAGTGAAAAACTAATTGTTGGAGAAAATAGAGTATCACGTGGTGTAGGGCTGAACGATTTTGGAAAATAATCTAATTGCGATTTTTTTTCTATAAATTGCGATTGCGATTTAAAATGCGATTATTTTTACTGGTTCTGTATTAATTCATATCACTAATGACACAACTGTTTGCAACTGTGTTGGAGCGCACAGCCTCCTCCTCCTTGCTCTCTCTGTTTTGCTCCGCTCAGAGCTGCGCGCGGCCAGAGCGGCTCACTACCAAGTCACGTGACAAGTCAAATCGCAGCCCGTGCGATTAGAGAATCGCGTTTTAACATATCGCGAGATAATCGCAAATCGATTAATCGTTCACCCCTAACGTGGTGTTATCTATGGTATTCCGAAGGAGGAAGATTTAGAAAGACTCAAAAGGAATACAGTATACAGGAGGGAGAAGTAAAGAGATTGAAAAGATTGTTAAAGCGTGTAAATGGGGAAAAAATAGAGAGTTTATTGGTACTTCTGGAGTTTCAAGGAGAAGTCCTTCCTGATAAGGGGAAAATTGGATTACCGTAAATTTCAGATTATAGATCGCACCTTTTTATGGTTTTTTCAAGGCCTGCGACCTATAATCCGGTGAGACCTATTTATGGATTTTTTCCCCCATATTTTTAGACCAATTTTTGACTCCGTTATGAGCCTTTTCACTTTGGCAGCAAATGGTGCAGTACCACTTTCGGTCGCTAGGGGCGAAATGCAGTACCACTTCCAGAGGAGTACACTGACCAAGAAGAAGAAGCTCCTGTGGTCTGGATGTACCGGTAGCTTTGTTAGCTCTGTATGTTTGCTGTTTGTTAGCAAGATATACGGTGGCCGAGGGGTGCAAACGCGCAGCAAAAACAGAACAGCACGCTACAAAAAGAAAACAGCATTCCAAAAGTTGAAACACGCATCAAAATGAAAACAACAGCGTTCCAAAAGTTGAAACACGCATCAAAATGAAAACAACAGCGTTCCAAAAGTTGAAACACGCATCAAAATGAAAACAGCGCTCCAACAGATGAGGCGCACTGCAAAAGATAAGTTGCGCTCCCAAAGGGGACGACCTGCAAACACAGAGCGACCTGCAAATAGAAAAGCCACAACGGAAGTGCTCCAGACCACTAGGGGCAGTCGAACAAAGAACAAATCATAAAGCATATTATAGTTTTCGGAATGGCACTAGTTATTTGTGTATTTTAACTTATTTATTTTAAGAATATTTTACACTACATCGGAACTATCACGTTGTATTTGTTTTAATAGTGTGCGGAGGAGGATCAATGTATTGATGCCAAGTTGGGGCAATGGTTAAAGAGATTGCCTTAGATGTGGGAGACCCTGGTTCAAATCCCGGTCTCGGAAATTTAGTTGTATTACTTTCTTTTTTTAATTTTTTTTTTTTAAGCCTTTTGTTTTGGATAGATCGAACCAAGCAACAACAAAGAATAAACATGTAGATGGGTCAGTGTACCTTTGTACACTGACCTAGATGTATTTATCCATTTCACCCGATCTATCCAAAACAATAGGCTTAAAAAAAAAGAAAGTAATACCACAAAATTTCCGAGACCAGGATTTGAACCAGGGTCTCCCGCATTCAAGTCAATCTGTTTAACCATTGCCCCAACTTGACATCAATGCATTGATCCTCCTCCGCACACAATTAAAACAAATACAACGTGATAGTTCCGATGTAGTGTAAAATATTCTTAAAATAAATAAGTTAAATACACAAATAACTAGTGCCATTCCGAAAACTATAATATGCTTTATGATTTGTTCTTTGTTCGACTGCCCCTAGTGGTCTGGAGCACTTCCGTTGTGGCTTTTCTATTTGCAGGTCGCTCTGTGTTTGCAGGTCGTCCCCTTTGGGAGCGCAACTTATCTTTTGCAGTGCGCCTCATCTGTTGGAGCGCTGTTTTCATTTTGATGCGTGTTTCAACTTTTGGAACGCTGTTGTTTTCATTTTGATGCGTGTTTCAACTTTTGGAACGCTGTTGTTTTCATTTTGATGCGTGTTTCAACTTTTGGAACGCTGTTGTTTTCATTTTGATGCGTGTTTCAACTTTTGGAACGCTGTTGTTTTCATTTTGATGCGTGTTTCAACTTTTGGAACGCTGTTGTTTTCATTTTGATGCGTGTTTCAACTTTTGGAACGCTGTTGTTTTCATTTTGATGCGTGTTTCAACTTTTGGAACGCTGTTGTTTTCATTTTGATGCGTGTTTCAACTTTTGGAACGCTGTTGTTTTCATTTTGATGCGTGTTTCAACTTTTGGAACGCTGTTGTTTTCATTTTGATGCGTGTTTCAACTTTTGGAACGCTGTTGTTTTCATTTTGATGCGTGTTTCAACTTTTGGAATGCCGTTTTCTTTTTGCAGCGTGCTGTTCTGTTTTTGCTGCGCGTTTGCACCCCTCGGCCACCGTAAAGATAAGTCAAGAACCACTCAGCGGATTTTTCTGAAACTTATAGGATGTAATCAGTGTGGACGTTTACAAGTGAGTACCTTTAATAGATGTTTGAGATAAAAAAAAAAAAACCGATCTTTTATTAGCATAGCTTGTTAGCTTGTGGATGTATATCTGTTTACGGTATGTTATAAATAGCTTCGAAACCAATCAATGTATATTTTTTTCTGCTCACAGAGTGTAATTATAAGGCTTTAATGTACGTTGCTATGGTCTCAATAAAACATTTGACATAAAATTCGATTTTTTATTAGTGTCAGAAGCGGACTGGTCTCGTGTTAGCATTAGTTTTTTATCGGTGTTACTTCTGTTAACGTCATAAATAGCTTCAAAACCACTCTGTGTATATTTTTTTCTGCTTACAGAGTGTAATTATAAGGCTTTAATGTACGTTACTATTAGGTATGTAACGGTTGTAATGGGTGTACCGAACCGTTTCAGTACAGCACGTTCGGTTCGGTCCACCTCCGTACCGTTTCGGTTATTTTTTTCACTCATTGAACGTTAATATATGCGCCGCGGAACAAAATTTCCTGGGCGCGTTTCAGCACGGAGCTATTATCGCGCAGCACGCGTAGCATTATTAGCCATTAGCTGCTCGCTCCGGTCTCCTGTTTGGGAACGTTATGGCTTTCTTCAAGACGAGCGCACGTTCAAAGCTGTGTTTGTGGACGACTCTGCAGCAGCAGCTCTCTGCAGCAGACAACACGTCTACGTGAACGCGCTTGAAACTACGTCATCGGAATGTGAACAGAAACAGCAGCTGTTACAAAGTGCGCTAACAACACAGCAGCTGCATTTAAACTACTTCTTCAGGTAAATTAGATCGGTCCAGAGCAATAACACAAACTGTATGAGTTCTGAATCTAAGTCTGAATGTTGTTATATGCGCAGGCTTTAAAGTTACTGATCCTCGCTACCGCTACGAGACATCCATCACTCAAAAAGTTCAGCTCTTTATGAAAAAACTGTATCAACAAGCCCTGGAGCTGATTAAAGCCCTGATGAGATGAGTGAGAGCTTCAACCGTTAAGAAGAGGTAATTGTTATTTTATTATTATTATCTAAATCATCTTTTTTGTTTAAAATCATAATCCAACAAGTACGTTATTTTATCAGATGAAATTACTGACGTTTTACGATCTGGCGGATTATAATATTTTGTTAATGATGTATTGAGCTCATCATAATGTATTGCCTTTGAATGTTCAGATGTATTTTGTAAAACGATTGAGTTGTTATAATTCTCAAGGGAACTGATATGTTTGTTAAACCTAGGTATAGGACTAGTTTGAAAGGAAGGACTGCAATAGTTCAGGGAGTTAGGTTATGGAACGAAGAGGAAAATGACATTAAAGAAGCTAAATCAATAATTATATTTAAAAGAAAGATTAAGGATAAATTGTTAAGGAAATATGTTTAACGAAGACACGAGTTTAAATAGTAATTCTTGTGATTAAGGGAGTTAATGAGTTATTCGATTTTCTTTTTTGTATTTAATGAAATTGTTGTTTGAATTGTTTGTTAGAAAATAAGGGGCAGATACAATAAGATTTTTTTCTTC
The DNA here is from genome assembly GCA_038048925.1 of Garcialebias charrua. Lineage (NCBI taxonomy): Eukaryota > Metazoa > Chordata > Actinopteri > Cyprinodontiformes > Rivulidae > Garcialebias > Garcialebias charrua. Next base: position 18,494 of record JBBPBX010004172.1, on the reverse strand, counting down.
ATCTGCCACCTTTCATTTTATATTTTAATTTTCTTGTTATCTGTGTGTTAAAATGTTTTATTTTGTGTTTTTTATTATAAAATGAATGAAACAATAAATCAAAATCAAAAAATAATCTTATTAACTTATTTTTTTAATCTCTTTGTTTTATTACAAGTCTGGGACAGAGGTAGCTGCTCTCTTTGTCCACTTCAGGGACAGACATCCACCAGAGATCACCTGCAGCTAAGAAGTGTGTGATGACTGAACTGAACTCTGAACTGTTCCAGGACCTGTCCCACTTGGAGGAGCAGGTCCAAGAAGTTGTGAGTACAGTAATGAGGACAAATACAGCCACACTGCTGCTACTGGACAAAAACTTGATTAGTTAGATTGTAAACAGTCTGTTGCTGCTTATTGTTCTGACTGTTATTGTATTTATTAGGATTTTTATTATTGTTAATATAGTTTATTTATTGCAGAGTGCTGTTTATTTAAAATATCATCCAAATGGGTCACTTTTATTTATTACTACAATACAATGTACAAATGTATTTCTTTTGTTTTTTTCTCTTTTTTGTTTTCTATTGTTTATTGTTTATTGTTTGTTTATTGTTTATTGTTTGAAGGAAATTCTACCATTGCTGTTCATCGTTCTTTAGTTTTAGCAGGTCGCTTTCGTAAATGAGCCCATGAGGTTCAATAAGATTTACCTGACTAAATAAAGGTTGAATGAATGAAAAAAAAACAATACAAACATATTTTTGGCATATTTTCAAAATAAACATTTTGTAAGTCTTTATTTTGTCTTTTTTTTTGTACCGAAAATAAACCGAAAATAAACCGAACCGAGCCCTCCTTGTAGTTGAACCGAACCGAAATGTGATTTTAGCGTACCGTTACACCCCTAGTTACTATGGTCTCGATAAAACATTTGACATAAAATTCGATTTTTTATTCGTGTCAGAAGCGGATTGGTCTCGTGTTAGCATTAGTTTTTTTATCGGTGTTACTTCTGTTAACGTCATAAATAGCTTCAAAACCACTCGGTGTATATTTTTTTCTGCTTACAGAGTGTAATTATAAGGCTTTAATGTACGTTACTATGGTCTCGATAAAACATTTGACCTAAAATTCGATTTTTTTATTCGTGTCAGAAACTGACTGGTCTCATGTTAGCATTAGTTTTTTTATCCGTGTTACTTCTGTTAACGTCATAAATAGCTTCAAAACCACTCGGTGTATATTTTTTCTGCTTACAGAGTGTAATTATAGGAGCTTTAATGTACGTTACTATGGTCTCGATAAAACATTTGAGATGAGATTCAATTTTTTATTCGTGTTTTCAGAGACGGACTCGTCTCGTGTTTAGCTTCTGTTAGCTTCTGGCAGACATTCGGTCCATATTGTCGGGTTGTCTCAGCGGTCACGCGGCGTGTCAGCGGTGGATGACGCGTTACGTCGGCAGTGACGTAGGTGCGACCTATATTCCGGTGCGACCTATTTATGGATGTTTCCAATTTTTTGGCAATAATTGGACACTGCGACCTATATTCCGGTGCGACCAATAATCCGGAAAATACGGTAATCAGTTTTATGTGAGACCATATATCCCTCCCCCTTTGCGCTGTTTTAAATGCCAAAGGTATGGTCATATTGCAGCAGTGTGTAAAGGGAAACAATGATGTGCCAAATGTAGAGAACATCAATATGATGAATGTGGAGTGGATGTACAGATGAAATGCTGTAACTGTGGAGGTCAGCATAATGTAGTGTATGGAAGATGTGAGGCAAGGAAAAAGGCAGCAGAAATTCAACAGCTGAGAACAATTAAAAACCACTTATGCAGAGGCA
>JBBPBX010004172.1:0-11464 GCA_038048925.1 Garcialebias charrua | reverse complement strand
AAGGCCTTGACCTTCAGTGTGCACTGTGACAGTTAGCAGCCAAGTGTAAAGCAGCTGGAATGGAAGCTAGCTTGCTTTTATCTGAGGCCACAAATCTCGAATATAAATTTGTGGAATGCCCCTCTGGGTTGTGGGAGACTTTGCTTAAGTAAGAGGGTGTTGCTTTGGTTGGTCATAGTGAAGAAGTCGAAAGTTAGATCTCTCTATGTACAGATCCGTCTATGTTTCAACACTCAGCTGGTCATGAAGTTTCAACCTTGACTGAAATGAAAAATATGCTGGTTAAATGTGGCCAAAATGAACTTCCTTCATAGAGTGGATTCAGCTTTAGATATAAGTTGAAGAATTCTGTCATCCAGGACAAGCATAGAGTAGAGATGGTGCTTTTCTGGGATGAATGGAGTCAGTTGAGGCACATCAGGGATCTGTATAAGATGCCTCGGACATTTGGAGGTTTTCAGGAGATGGACAACTGAGGAGGGACCCAGGGGCAGATTCAGAACTTGAGGGAGTGATTACATATCCTATGTGGTCTAGGAACAAATTGAGGTTTTCCATACTTAGAGAATGTCTCTGGGGAGAGAGGATTTCTCTCCTGGATCTGTTGCCTCCATGACACAACTATGGATAAGTGGTAGAAGATGGAGAAAGAGAGACAGAGAGATAAAAAAACTAATATTATGATTTAAAATGAGACTAATGGTGCTCAGAGTAGGTGGTATACATGAAAATGTAATAGACTATAGTTATATTTTAAGTTAAATGTTTTATTTTTTTTTACCCTGAATGTTTTGTTATGATCACAGAGGTTTTATGTTTAGTTTTAAATTTGAGTTATTCAGTAATGTGTTAACCATGTTCCTGTTTAGATCATCTTTGTTTATTCTGATTTGAGTTGCACTCATATCAGCTGCATTGTTTTGTTTTGTTTTTGTTTGTTTGTTTGTTTGTTTGTTTGTTTGTTTTGTCCCATTGTCCTTTAAGTTGTTCTTTGGGTTTTGTAAGTTAGTATTAAATTTTTTTTCATCCATCCATCCATTTTCTTCCGCTTATCCGGGGTCGGGTCGCGGGGGTAGCAGCACCTAAGTAGGGAGGCCCAGACTTCCCTCTCCCCAGCCACTTGGAGCAGCTCCTCTGGGGGAATCCCAAGGCGTTCCCAGGCCAGCCGAGAAACATAGTCCCTCCAGCGTGTCCTGGGTCTTCCTCTGGGTCTCCTCCCGGTGGGACATGCCCGGAACACCTCACCAGGGAGGCGTCCAGGAGGCATCCTAACCAGATGCCCGAGCCACCTCAACTGGCTCCTCTCGATGTGGAGAAGCAGCGGCTCTACTCCGAGTCCCTCCCGGATGACTGAGCTTCTCACCCTATCTCTAAGGGAGAGTCCAGCCACCCTGCGGAGAAAACTCATTTCAGCCGCTTGTATCCGAGATCTTGTTCTTTCGGTCATAACCCAAAGCTCATGACCATAGATGAGGGTGGGAACGTAGATCGATCGGTAAATTGAGAGCTTTGCCTTTTGACTCAGCTCTCTCTTCACCACGACAGACCGGTACAGCGCCCGCTTCACTGCGGATGCTGCACCTATCCGCCTATCGATCTCACGCTCCAGTTTTCCCTCATTCGTGAACAAGACCCCGAGATACTTAAACTTCTCCACTTGGGGCAGGATCTCCTCCCCGACCCGGAGAGGGCACGCTACCCTTTTCCGGCTCAAGACCATGGCCTCGGATTTGGAGGAACTGATCCTCATCACGGCCGCATCACACTCGGCTGCAAACCGCTCCAGCGAAAGCTGTAGATCACAATATTTTATTGACATAAGTTCTTTTTTAAATTCTAGACAGGCCTGAGTATTGTTGTTAAATGATGTGATAAATGAGAGTTTCTGAATAATTAAAATATGGATTCATCATCATCAACTTTATTCAACACACTCATGGTCCACACAAAAAAATAAAAAATAAAACACACACACAACACATACAGAAAAAATAAAAAAGAATACAAATATATATATATAATAAAAATCTTATAAAGACTTGCATACCAATGATTCCACAGAGCAGACTGATATCTTAGCGCACTGACAGAGGGATGTGAAAATGTTACAATAAGACTTTTCATGGAGCTGCACAAACGACACATAAACTTGTACATCAAATTTCTCATGAGCGCCTGAAACGTTCTGACACGTGCATTACAGAACATTTCACTTGCACTGCTGAACCTTGGTTTCTTAAGTAGAATTCTCAGGGAGTCATTATAAGCAACGTTCAGCTTCTGCATGCTAGCTTTTTTAAATTTACACCACAGAGGAGCTGCATACAAGGATGTACAGTAAGCTTTAAACAAACATATTTTTACCTCATTAGTGCACATGTGAAACTTCCTCCTCAGAATGTTTGCCTGGGCGTACAACATGCGACACTGTCGATAAATGTCATCATCATCACATAGCTGGTCAGTGATGTAGTGACCCAGATATTTAGTTTTTGAGCAAACATTTAACTTTTGTCCTGACAAAAAGAAATCAGGGAAACAGAGTTGTTTGTCTGCTTTAGTCCTACATATTAGCACAACCGTTTTCTTAGCATTGTACTGCACATCAAATCTCAGCCCATAATCAGAGCAGATATTCAGTAACTGTTGAAAACCAGCACTGCTGGGCGAGAGGACAGCCAGGTCATCAGCATACATAAAGTGATTAACCAGGGTATCACCGATCACACATCCAGTTTTACAGAGGTTCAATTCTTTTGACAGGTCGTCCATATAAATGTTAAACAGGGCAGGTGAAAGAAGCCCACCCTGACGCACACCGTTACTCACACCAAAGGAAGCAGAGATGTTATTGCCCCATTTTACATGCATTTTCTGGTTAGAATACCAGTAAACTAAAATTCGTATAATAATATCTGGAACACCTCTCTGTTTTAATTTGTCAAATAACTTGTAATGATTGACACGATCAAATGCCTTAGAGGCATCAATAAACCCAATTAACACAGATGATTTTTTTTTATAGATATGCTCTTGCTGCCTCTTTCAGGCCATAAATACAGAAATCAGTTCCCAACTTGGCTTTAAAACCAAATTGATTATCTGTTGTACTAATAAACTGATTAAGACGATCAAGCAAGATTTTTTCTAACACTTTAGAGATCACACTAGCTAAAGCTATTGGTCTGTAGTTATTAAGGCTACCAACCTTACTAGTTTTGTCCTTAATTACCGGCACAAGAGTGATAGATAATAAAGAATCATGCAACTGTCCATGGGTGAGAAACCCAGAGAAACAAATTGCAAGCAGCACAGCCACTTTTTGGCTAGCATATTTCAGATATGCTGCTGTAATGCTATCAGAACCTGTTTAATCCTGTGGATTATGGATCCAATGGCAATTTGGGAGTAGTGGTGAAGAGGTTAGAGAAGGCGAGCCTCTGAGGTCACCGCTTCAAATCCCTGGACCAACAACAAAAATATCTTGTTGGTTTGGGGCTGATTTTTCAGTCAAAAAATGGACATTGCATTTAAATAGGAAGTAATAATATTTTGGTTTATTAATACGATGAACATCTCATCTAAGTCCTCTCTTTTTTTTTTTCTTCAGCGGTGAATTCATTTTACATCCGACTTACAGTCCTGGCTGTACTGTTGATCCTGGCAGCTGGTATTTTGACGGTAGTTGAAAGGAACTCAAAGAAGTTGAAAGGTACATTTTACACAAAATTACATCATTCATGTTTACATCAATTTTTTTGTAAGTACATTTCATTAACACTCACATGCACGCACACCAAGCACACACACAGAGTGAGAGAGATACACAACGACAAATGAACATCTATTGTTTTGAAGGTGGAGTCGATCTGAAAGAATCAAACACTTCATTTCCTGGTGAAGAGATGCAAATGAAGGATGTGAGTGAACAAGACCTAGTTTGCAGCAATTTTTATTTGTTTGTGTATTTAATGTTTAATTTGGTATTTAAAGAGAAATTGCATCATCTTGAACAGCTAACAAACACGTCCATGTGTCATTTTTTTATGCAAGAGAATGTGAGAAATGTGAGTTAGCCGGTGTTAATAGGTGGACTCAACAAATAAGTAAAACTAAAAAATTGAACAGAACATTGCTTTTATTGAAACAGAAAATATGTGTTGTGTGTTTTATATATTACGTTCAGAACAATTTAGTCTTTATGTTTAATGTAGTATATGCTAGGGATGGGGCAGATCCGATCCAGTATCGGTATCGGTATCCGATACCAGCATTATTTAAGTATCGGGTATCGGATCAAACCTGCCGATACTTTTCCGATCCAGTTTCAAAGAGCACTTGTGTTCAATCACATTCTGTGACTGCCCTTCTTAACATTGTCTGAGATAAACCCAATGAAGACACTCTTAAGCCTTACAATAGGGGGTTCCCTATTGTAAGGCTTAAGAGTGTCTTCATTGGGTTTATCTCAGACAATGTTAAAATGAATAGTTTGGGTGCAAAAGTTCCATTATACAGAGTCAAATACCTGAACAGTATCGGATCGGGAAAGTATCGGTATCGGTCGATACTGAGTTAATAAGTATCGGTATCGGATCGGAAGTGAGAAATGTGGATCGGTGCATCCCTAGTATATGCATGACAGTCTAATAAGCACGTCTCATCTAATTTACCTGCTTTGAATTTTTCTAAAATGCTAATGCTAAATATGCTGTTTGTGTCAATTGATTTGCAACATTCATCACTATGTCCCTCTGTGTATATTTAGATTTTCTTAATAAAATGATGATGGAATTTCTCACATTCTGTATAAGTTGTAAAAGCATTGAAACAAAAACTGAACACTGAAATAACTTCATGATTTAAAACCTTTGGGTTCTGTTTGATTAAGCTGAACAACACTCATCTTTGTGACTGTGTGCTTGTTTTTTAGTTTGTTGAAAACCCAGAAGCTTCAGGTTAAGGAGTTCCAGCTACAACAATGAAGCTGCTGAACATCAGCAACATGTGTACCAACGTCTCACTCCATCAGAAGACACCTACTCTGTCTGTCAGAAGCTGCAGCATTGAGAGAGTAGAGATCAAATTGTTCATATTTGTTGAAAAATTTGTCTTAATGCAAAAATAGTTATTCAGTCAGTTGGGTTCATTTACTTGGTGAACTCAATCAAACCCCAAATATGATACTCGTCTTGTTCTCACACCAAGCTTTAACTCAAAAATATACAATGTGCGTCGTTACAAAAACCCCAAAAATATGTGATGGGTCAGTTTTATTGCCTTGTTATAACCCACATTAATTAAGAAAAACAATTAATTGTGTGTGTTCTGTAAAACACGTATATTAGTGTGTATAAAACTTTTTGAAAGCCAGTGTCTGAATAAACAGCAGATCTGCTGTGAGTAAAATGTAACCGGTTCAAGTGACGGCACAACCTTGAAACAAATATGTTACAGAACAAAAGAAAACACTGACAACTGTCTAGTTCTTCACTCTTCAGTTACTACAGTGTTTTTAAACTACAGAAGTTTAGCCCAAAGTGTTTGAACAATCACTTTGTATCTCGTGGCCCTTGTGGCATAATTTTTTTATGCTGTGCATTGCAAGATCAAGTTATAATGTCCAGTCTGTAACTTTTTTGTTTCAAGTTAACTCTTGGTTCTAAATGTTGGTTTCCTCTTTCTGAATTACAGACAATTTAGGCCAAACCCAGTTTTTTTTTTGTAGTTCTGAATTATTTTTTTTCCCACTAAAGTGTCTTGTGAAGGAGCAGAGTATAAAAACGTTAACATTAGTTAGGCGGTAAAAACTTTAGTAATATAAGTAAATGGGACATTTTGTTCCTTGTATAGTTCATGACCTCACGTTTGTATAAAACCTTTATTTGTTTTGCGTTCAAATTAAAATATTCACATTCATTTGACAGGGAGGAACTTATCACACTTTCTTTGCACTCAAAGTTTTCTTGTGTTTAGTAGTTTCTTGTTACTTTAGCAAAAAAATATTTAATCCTCCTTGTAACTCCAGCTGCAGAAATTATTTTAATTTAGATTTTTTCTTTCATTCCTGGCTGCACAGTGGTGCAGTTATTAAAGCTGCTGCCTCTGAGCAAGCAGGTTACCCTGGTTCAAATCCCGGCTTGGGGGGCCTTTCTGTGTGTAGTTTGCATGTTTTCTCCGTGCATGTGTGGGTTTTCTCCATGTGCTCCAGTTTCCTCCCACAGACCAAAAACATGCATGTTAGGTAATTGGTAACTCTAAATTGTCCCTAAGTGTGAGTGAGAGAGTGAAAGTATTTTGGCTCTCTTGTCTCTATGTGGTCCTGCGATGGACTGGAGACATGTCCATGGTGTCCCACGCCTCTCGCACAGTGATTGCTGGACATGGGCAGCAGTGACCCCCGCAACCCAAAATGGAAGAAGCTGGTAAAAGATGATGGATGGATGGATGGATGGATGGATGTGTGGATGGATGGATGTTTCACTCCTGGTTATATTTTCAGCTCTGGTCAAGATTTACTCCACTAGAGGACGCTGTTGAGTTGAAGACTTTCACACTTTTTAAGGCATCTTGTCATATCTTTACAAAATAATGTAAAAAAAAAAAATTTGTTCATGTAGAACCTTTGGAAGAGGCTGATATTTCTTTTGTTTTTTAAAAGTTAGCTTTATTTTAACAAATCACTATATTTGTATTTAATAAATCATTACACCAGCACGCACACATGCATACACACAAACAATTTAGTAGTTTTTTTAGACAGTTTTTCTTCTATGTTAATTATTTTTGTGTAAAAATGCAAACACATTAGCACTTTGAGATTTTCATTAATGAAAAGTGCGTTATAAATTGAATTCATCATTATTATTATTATTATTATTATTATTATTACATTATTTTTGTAAAAATTAAAAAAATTATGAGTTTTACGAGTTTTACTTGCACTCTGCAACCGGGATAATAAACCATTTTTATTCTGATTTCATTTCAGGAATTTTCTATACTTAAAGTTTTATTTTGATGGTCAACTTTATGTGAGAGGCGAGACACACCCTGGACAGGCCACCAGTTCTTCACAGGGCCACTTACAGACAAACAACCATTGATGCCTTTCTGTGCACAGAAAGATTTTAACTGAGTTTAGAACCTGTGATCTTCTAATTATTCTGCAGAGCCGCCCCCAAATGACACTTCAATAAGTTCACACATGAAGTGTTGAACTCACTCAGAGTTCAGATCTTTGAAAACCACTGTTGTTCCTCAAAACGTTTCACAGAACTGTCAGAACTCATGTCTGCTTTACGCTGAGGAAAATTCAAGATGTGCAGTTTTCAGGAACTGCTGTTCATTCTGTGCTAAAAGTGACAGATGATGATTTGTGTTTCCAGTTTTGTGTGTTCAAAGGACAGTTGGTTATAGCAGCTGTCTTGAATCAGCTCGACTTCTAAAGTTAATCAGATGTACAGTAGATGTACCTCTAATGATCATTTTCTGAATGTTTCAATAAAATTTGTTCAGTGCTTCATGAGATCTGATAAGTCTCAATCTGGTCATCTGATGACCAGATTGAGACGTATCAGATTTGATACCTGGATTATTGAGTATGAACTTTCTTGCTTCATGAGATATGTTGCAAAAGATACAGGCAAACCAACGCACACAGAAACACTCCGACATGGAAATAAAACATTGTCACACATTCATCTTCAGTGATGGGCAATAACCAAAACACATTTGTCACAAATATTTTAATTATGCAGCTTCTATGTTTAGTATAAAAGAAAGTTAATACAAAAGAGATATAGTACAGATAATGTACAATGGAGATAATGTTGGTACACAGGTTTACCACCAAGAGGCTTCATATATTACGTAGTACCATTTGAAATATGCAGTGATGACATCACACTTGTAAATTCACAGCTTTAAACTGCTGCTTCCTCTAAATGTCTCACAGAGCTGTTAGAAGTCATGTCTGCTTCACGCTGCAGGAAGGTCAAGATGAGGAGTTTTCAGAACCTGCTGCTCGTTCTGTGCTGTAAGTTTGATCTTATTATTTACTGATATCAAATTTACATAAATTGTCTTCATCTAATAATAATAATAATAATAATAATTAATTCAATTTATAACGCACTTTTCATTACTGAAAATCTCAAAGTGCTACACATATATTGAATGCTACACACATTCATAAACCGGTGGCGGCAGACTACCATGCAAGGTGCTTTCCAGTCCTACCGGGAGCAACTCAGGGTTAAGTGTCTTGCCCAAGGACACAACGACACATGGTGCGGGTCCCGGGAGTCGAACCGCCAACTTTCCGATCGGGAGACGACTGCCCTTACAACTACGCCACGGCCGCGTAACAAGGCTGTCAGGTCCTCTGAACTGATTTTTAAAATTAGTCTCCACCATCAAGAGAGAGACTCAACAGCGTCCAGAGGACCTGACATAAACATGTTAGAATTTTCTACCTGGTCTGTTGAGCGTGCATCAGGCTATTTTCTTGTAAAGTTATTTTAAAGTATAAAACCAATGATAAAAAACAATAAATTACTTGGAACAGTAGGTGCTCAGGAAGTGCATGTATTTAAAAATTACATGTAAAGACTAAAATTTAATGTTAATCTTTTTGTCTCTTTTCCAACAGCTCTGAGTTGTTCCACATGTGCTGCAGATGTGATCCAGGTGTTTGGATATGAGGGACAAGGTGGAAATATTTCCTGCCCATATGATCAAGGTTATGAAGGTTATGAAAAATATTTTTGTAAGGGCAGTGAGTGGCCTACCTGTGATGTTCTTATTAAAGTTTCACAAAAGAATAAGAATAAATACTTCATGATGACAAAAAGTTAAGGATGTTGAATGTGAGTATTTCTAAAATTCATCTTGATGATGCTGGAACGTACTGGTGTGGAGTGGAAAGAATAGAAGTGGATATCTACACTGAATTAAGGCTGGTAGTAAAAAAAGGTAAGTAAACAAAAATCCACATTTCAAAAACAACATTAATCTAAACTAATTTTACAAAACAAGATCACAGATAATGTTACTTCGGATCAATTATTTTTGGTTTCAGTCATTGTCACATAAAAGTTTTCAGCTGAAAAAATGTGTCATTTCATATAAATATTATTTATGTGTTAAATTGTTAAAATAACAGATAAAGTGAGTTAAATTGTGAAGAGGTCTGGACCAGCTTTTAATCTGATATTAATTTAAAATGCAGTTAAGAAGTCAAAGCCGCCACATACTAAGCATTTGGATTTCATAAAATTAGTCAAATTAAATTGTTTTTTTCTTAAAATATTATATTTTAAGAAAATGTTGTCTTCAAGGATGAGTCTGTTCACATAGTTTTTATTTCAATGACAGACAGCTGCTGTGACAAAGTGACTAAATTGCAAGGTAAAGAGGAAAGTTCAGTGTCCATCATCTGTCCGTATAAGTACAACAACCTGAAGTACATGTGCAGAGGACACCAGCCCTCCACATGTCTGCAGCAGGCGCTGATCACCTCTAACACCAGACACAACGGACGATTCACACTCAACGATGACAAGAAGTCAAAAACATTCACAGTGACCATTTTAAATCTGACCCTGGAGGATTCTGGGTTGTATCTCTGTGGTGTCCAAAGAGAGACAGGATTGGATGTTTTCTCTGCTGCTGTACTGGAGGTCAAAGGTCAGAGGTCATACTTATACCTCATCATATTGATTTGTACGAGCAAATTCAATTTTTTGTTTATTTTAAAAAGTGATACAAAAACAATGTTGATCAAACATTTTTTGTTTTACAGAGTTGTGCAAAGTGAAGTTCTACAACATCAGTGTCATTGTGGGACAACCAGTAACTTTCCAGTGTTCTTCACCACAACACAGAGACACAAAGCAGTTCCTCTGTAAAGGAGACCAACCCAACAACTGCACAGACATGATGACAAACCAAACTAAGTTCTCTCTGCGTGATGTTTCCTCCGACTGTTTCTCTGTGACCATCACAGAACTGGAAGCAGGTGATGCAGGAACTTACTACTGTGGTCCAGACTCACAGCTGAGGGTTGAAGACTACACAAAGATTCACCTGGCTGTAGTAGGTAAGATCAAAACGTGCAAAATAAGATGCAAAGAAAATATTACGTCAAAAAAGTAGCAGTTTAAATCACAATTTGATCTAAAGGTGTACCGGAACATGTAAATAAAAACACTGTTCAGTTTTTTTGTAAATTTTCAAGGAACTGATTAATGTCATAAAAAATGTTGTATTACTGAAAATGACATTTCCTCTGATCTAATTTCTAAATGCTTTTCCTCATTATCATGTAAGAAAACTATTAATATTTTACTTGTGAAGGTATTTTATATTTATTAATCATTTGTTTCTTGTCTCTTCAGAACAAACCAGCACTGTGAGCCCGATCACCACTGAAGATGTTACATCACTGTCACCACATCATGTGAGATGGGTGGTGGCCGAGGGCGGGGACCCTGGCGGTCTGATCCTCGGCTACAGAAGCTGGCCATTGGGACATGGAATGTCACCTCTCTGGTGGGGAAGGAGCCTGAGCTAGTGTGTGAGGTTGAGAGTTTCCGACTAGAAATAGTCGGACTCACCTCAACGCATGGCTCTGGCTCTGGAACCAGTTTCCTTGAGAGGGGTTGGACACTCTTCCACTCTGGAGTTGCCCCTGGTGAGAGGCGCCGAGCAGGAGTGGGCATACTGGTTGCCCCCCATCTTGGTGCCTGTACGTTGGGGTTCACCCCGGTGAACGAGAGGGTAGCCTCCCTTCGCCTACGTGTGGGGGGACGGGCTCTGACTGTTGTTTGTGCCTATGCACCAAACGGCAGCTCAGACTACCCACCCTTTTTGGAGTCCTTGGAGGGGGTATTGGAGAGTGCGCCTCCTGGGGACTCCCTTGTTCTACTGGGGGACTTCAACGCTCACGTGGGCAATGACAGTGAGACCTGGAGGGGTGTGGTTGGGAGGAACGGCCCCCCTGATCTGAACCAGAGTGGTGTTCTGTTATTGGACTTCTGTGCTCGTCATGGATTGTCCATAACGAACACCATGTTTAAGCATAAGGGTGTCCATATGTGCTCTTGGCACCAGGACACCCTAGGTCGCAGTTCGATGATCGACTTTGTTGTCGTCTCATCTGATCTGCGGCCGCATGTCTTGGACACTCGGGTGAAGAGAGGGGCGGAGCTGTCAACTGACCACTACCTGGTGGTGAGTTGGCTCCGATGGTGGGGGAGGATGCCGGTCAGACCTGGCAGACCCAAACGTATTGTGAGGGTCTGCTGGGAACGTCTGGCAGAGTCTCCCGTAAGACGGAGCTTTAACTCCCACCTCCGGGAGAGCTTTGAACACGTTCCGAGGGAGGCGGGGGACATGGAGTCCGAGTGGGCCGTGTTCCGCGCCTCTATTGTCGAGGCAGCTTATCGGAGCTGTGGCCGCA
>JBBPBX010004171.1:60071-78215 GCA_038048925.1 Garcialebias charrua | reverse complement strand
GACCCTAGTAAAGACCTGGTTCAGAGTTCCACAACCAGGGCGGAAACTGCATTGTTCCTCTTGGATGTGAGGTTTGATCAATGGTTGGACTCACTTCTCTAGTACTCCTGAATAGACCTTACCAGGGCGGCTAAGTAGATAGATGCCCTTGTAATTTGAGCACACCATTCAGTCCCCCATTTGAAGAGGGGAACCACCACCCCAGTCTGCCAATCCAGTGGAACTGCCCCGATGTCCATGCAAAGTTGCTAAGGCTTGTCAACCAAGACATCCAGAGCCTTAAGGAAATCAGGGTGGATCTCATCTACCCCCGGAGCTCTGCTGCCAAGGATCTTTTTAACTACCTCAACAACCTCAGTCATAGTTATGGACAGACCAACCCCAAAGTCCTCACGACTCAGCATCCTCCATGGAAGACATGCCGGTGGGATTGAGAAGGTGAAAAAGTATTCCTTCCACTTTACTGGAGCGGTTCACAGCTGAGTGTGAAGTAGCTGGGATGACAATCCATACCTTGAAATCTGAGGCCATGGTCCTCTGTCAGAAAAGGGTGGATTGCACTCTTTCGGTTGAGGGTGAGGTTCTACCTTAAGAGGAGGAGTTCAAGTATCTTGAGGTTTTGTTCACAAGTGAGGGATAAATGGAACGTTGGAGTTGCAGGAACAAATAAGGGGAGATACTTGGGAAGAAATATGCACTGAAGCACATCTAGCCACAAATTCTAATACATGGAGAGAATTCAAATGGAAAGTAATAATCCGCTTTTTTAGAACACCAGCAATAACAAGTAAAATGGCCCTAACAAATCCCAGCTCTTGCTGGAGAAATTGTGGGATGTTGAACGCAAATCATACACATATCTTTTGGTCTTGTCCTAAGCTAAATTTATTCTGGGAGCAGATTTTTGAAGCCCTCAAGGTAATCTTTAGGAAAAGTATTCCAAAATCTCCCATAGTGGCAATATTGGGAGAAATACCTGATGGAATACACAGGAAGGGTGAAAAATATCTCTTAAATATTTTGCTCACAGCAGCTTTGAAATGTATAACTATTAGATGGATGAAATTAGAGCCTCCTACATATAACATATGGATACAAAAAATCTGGGACATTTATTTGATGGAAGAAATCACATACTCACTAAGGCTTCAAAAACCAATTTTTAATATAAGATGGAGCCCTGTTTTACCATTACTGATTCAGTGACACAATTATAGGATCGCCTTCTTGTCTTTAGTGGTTTATGCTGTGATTTTTAGGACCTATCTGAAGTGTTATCATGCTTGGGAATGTGTGGAAGGCTTTACGTCGGAGGGGATTTTTTTTTTTTTTTTTTTCTTTTCGGGTTATTTCTTTTTCTTTCTTTTTTTTTTTTTTTATCTTTATTATATAATTATTTTTCATTGTTTTTTCTTATTTATTATGTTCATTCCGTTGATAGTACTAATCATTGCTAGAATATAGCTTGTCTCATTTCTATTCATCAAGTTATAAAATGTAAAAGATTTAAGCAAGTAGAGACAGAAAAAAGTCATTGTTGTTAACTGTGTTGTTAAAAAATAAATAAAGATAAAGTTCAAAAAAAAAAAAGAAAAAGGGTGGATTGCACTCTTTCGGTTGAGGGTGAGGTTCTACCTTAAGAGGAGGAGTTCAAGTATCTTGAGGTTTTGTTCACAAGTGAGGGATAAATGGAACGTGAGATTGACAGATGGACTGGTGCAGCGACTTCAGTATTGCAAACTCTGTGCTGGTTCGTTGTGATAAAAAGGGAGCTGAGCTGTTAGGCAAAACTCTCTGTTTACCAGTCAGCCTATGTTCTTAATCTCACCTATGACCACAAACTCTGGGTAGTGACTGAAAGAATTAGATCATGGATACAGGTAGTTCAAATTAATTTCCTCTGCAGGGTAGCTGGACTCTCCCTTAGACATAGGGTGAGAAGTTCAGTTATCCGGGAGAGACAGCGTAGAACTGCTGCTCTTCCACATCAAGAGGAGCCAATTGAAGTGGTTCGGGCATCTGGTAAGGATGTTCCGTGGGCGCCTCCCTAAGGAGGTGCTTTGGGCATGTCTGGCTGGGAGGAGACCCCGGGGAAGACCTAGGGCATGCTGGAAAGACTATGTCTCTCAGTTGGTCTGGGAACGTCTTGGGGTCCTTCCAGAAGAGCTGGAAGAGGTGGCTGTGGAAAGAGATGTTTGGGCCTCTCTGCTCAAGCTGCTGCCCCTAAGACCCGACTTTGGAACAAGCAGAAAATAATGGATGGATGGACGGACGGACGGACAGACAGATAAGGATTAATCTTGATTCTTATTTGTGGAATTGCTTCTTGTGAAGAAACTACCGATAACATCAATAAAATTTTAGACTGTAAGGCAACTAAATAGAAAGATTATCAAGTGGGATGAATACTTTTGTAACTCAGTCTAATACAGTGAGTTCCCTCCCAATGAAGCACAATCAGTTAATCAAACATGACAAAATCTACTCTAAGGTCAAAATACTGCATGGCATTCTTTGAGGAATAGAAACATTGTCATTGTGCATCAGACGTGTCATTATCAAAACAGACAAGCTGCATGTTTTGAATATTTTGAAGGTGACTGCACCCACACTACACATATTGCCGAACTGAAGTATGGGGATTTTTTTGTTGAATTCACTGCCTTTATACTTCTTTTGGTTCCCTTTCAGAGGTTTACCAACAGCCGTCAACTCGAGCCATTTACTAAAATCAAAAAGACAGCCTGTCCTGAAATATTTGAGCGGACTGACTTTTTAAAGAAAGAAAAAAGAAAAAATATCTCTACGGTACCTCTGAACGCTCCTCTGTAGCACAGCTGAGAGTTTCTCCTCCTGTCAACTACACTCTGTTTATCCATGTCATAGTCACTTTTCAGCTCTGTGTTATCAGCATTCGAACAGAAACCACAACTTTTCCTCAGACACGAGTTCTCCAAATGACTGCTTGATCCAAGTATCTGTTTACCGTTCAGACACTCAACACACCTGCCTGCTGTCACTGCACAAACCGGTTCCTTGGAAACCAAAGTCAGCAGGTGAAAGAGAGCAAGCCCAACAGGAAGGGAGGAGGCAGAGCTCATCCTTTAAGACGGCGTCGTGTCTCTGTCATTTGTAAACACAGTCCCTAATAATGTTTGGGGTGTTAGCAACCCTTCAAGGACAAAGTCACCCTGAAGTGGGTGAAGAGAGCGAGAAGAAGAGCAAAGCGACAAACACTGTAATTTACTGAAGCCGAGAGGAGGGAAAAGAGAAGGAAATGCAAAAGTGAAAAAGATGAAAATTAACCAACCATAACAGTTAATACTTCAGCTATTTGCAGCAATAATACACCAAATCATGAACAGCTTGTTAATCTAGTTTGCCTTTTTCCTGCTTATATTCTAGTGAATCTTAACTATAATTTATCGCATGCAATCCACATGATCAAAATGAACATCACATACTCCCCAAAAGGCCTAAATAGATGTTCATAATTTCATATATTCTAAAATTCAAGAAAACAACAACAGGAGAGGATATTTGCATGATGATGAGAACTAAATATATTGAAAAGAGAAAAAGACTGCCCTTGACCTTAAAAACACTAAAAAAGGAAACTGACCTCCAAGTCATTTGCATAGCTACCCTAGATTGAGATAACACCTTTTCAGAAAGATCTTATAAATAACGAATAGGGAAGAACATATTAACATGCAAAGTCACACCCATTTAATCAGACTGATGCTCATATTAGTGATAATGTGTGTGTGTGCACACGCGCGAGTGCATGTGTGCGCACGCACATCTGATGTTTTCACGACTGACACAAAATACTGGCTAGTGGCTACTCAAACAGAACAGATGTGTCTGTCTTTTTTCAAACCTGTCCTTCCATAATGGACAATTAAACAAAGAGTAATGGCTTTCTGTCAAAAAAATTATGGAACCAAAATTAATAGGCCTTGTAAAGTCTTCATGGGATCACAAGAACCAGATGAGACCCATATACTGCCCAATATGAGATGTAGTTTACTCCTCATATCCATTTAATTCTGTAGCACAATTGTACAAAAATATTTAAAAAGACACAATGGAATTGGAAAAGCCTCCTGGATAGGAGTCAAAACGTTTTCTGCAACAAATAAAGTCCAGTTGATCTTGTATTGAACGCCTTTTTGATTTAAAAAGACCCTTTTAAGGCATTGCATTTACCATTTCATTCTTATTTTCCTGCTACTTGTGAGGGTAGTAGAGGGTTCCTTTGCTGCAAATGCTTCATTGTAGTCACGTCAAGGTCAGAAACTTTCTTCAAAATCGATCATCCTTGTCAGATCCTCATGCTTGACTTTTCTAGATTTCTAAACCAATTATGAGCAAAATGCAACAGTCGTGTCTGGATCAATATATGTCGAACTTCATGAGAAACATTTGTTTCTCCTTTAACCAGAAACCTCTCACTGCATGGTGCTATGCTGAAAACCATGTTTTGATTTATTTGAGTACAGATGGATTCAAGTGACATTCATTGCCATGACAACCCAGAGGTTGTTTGCTGTAAAAGGAAAAGTACAATGTTATCCCCTAAAACTATTCTGATCAGTCTGTTGTATTGATAAGTTACAGTACTTCCAGAGTTCGTCTGAAATCAGCCATTCCACAATTAACATCCCCATGAATCTGTTAATTTTAAGTGTGCCACATGAATTAGACAATCCAAATGTGGGCTATTATACCAGGTTTAGTTAGTTCAGGAGAGCTGGAGCCAGATGAAAAAGAGGAGAACACGCTCACGTTAGCATAATTTTGATGAACAAATCTATGCTGCCAGTGACTGAGTGACCGTAGTGAACTTCCTCTTCTCGCTGCTTGAGTACAGAGCAATAAAGAACACTTTTTTTAAATATATATCAGCAGACAAATTTGCCTATTCTTGAAACTTTAGGCTGCAGTTCGTTTCAGGCAACCACAAAACTTTTTCAGTTTCCAAAACAATGTACAAGCGGCTTGAAGTGGCTGTTAAGACGCAACTTGAGTTTACTTTAAAGTCACTTATTTTCTAGTTTATGCACAC
Organism: Garcialebias charrua; assembly: GCA_038048925.1. NCBI lineage: Eukaryota > Metazoa > Chordata > Actinopteri > Cyprinodontiformes > Rivulidae > Garcialebias > Garcialebias charrua. The sequence continues at coordinate 73,144 of JBBPBX010004171.1, read as the reverse complement.
TACTTGAGGACAGCTCAAGAAGTTGGCAACAAACAAACGATCAGTTGTCTTTAAAAAAATTTAAGAAGCTAAAAAATTTAAGAAGCTAAGCTGCTAAATAATCTACTATAGTTATTAGTGCCACCATCTTCTCCCCTATATTTGCTAAGAGTACCTTTTAATTCCTTGCTATGAATCAGCTGCTTACGGTATTTAGGGTGAAGAATGCAGACATTACCAGCTCTAAGTGACCACAAACATCAGCGTGAGGACATTCCATAGAAAATGTAACCAAAATCTTTGCTGCCAGCTTCAAAAGTACCCTTTCCTCCCTTGTCTTTCCCACATCTTGTTCACTTAAACATTCAACTCATAAAATATGTACATCACAAGCGCATGCATTTCCTCCTGTGTCTCCCAGCATGCTTCTTTCACACACGCAGCATGAGAAGATAAGCTCTTAGCATGATCTGAACATGTTCTCTGGCCCGTGTCTAATAAGGGCAAGCCATCAGGGTAACGGCTGAAATGGCTGTGATTCTAAACGTTCATGATCGTACTTTATCCCCCGACTCCAGACAGAAAATGATAAAAGCATGACTGATCATCTCTTTAGAACAGAGCATATGTGAATTTTGGTTAAAATTCTTGACATTAGATGGCACAAATTGGGAGTCAAGACATGAACTTATGAAAAAGCCTAGAACTCCTTGAAGGAATTACATTACCAACAACCTTTTGTGTCATTGTAACACCACAATCTTAGCTTGAAATCTGAAACATTGACTAGATTATAGCCATTTCTCGTTAGCTTAGCTGTAGTGGCTATCTTGAATTTAGATAATTTCAAAAGTTAATCGGTTTTAGGTGCATCCTATGACTACATTCTGACAGTTTCATTAAAATCTGTGCAGTGCCTTAAGATATTTTGCAAACAGACAGACAGGGTTGATACCAGTTAATGCCCAAGTTTTAAGCAAAAGTACTGCACAATGTGTAATGGGTGATGAGGGTTAATGCTTAGCTATGACCAACCCAATGTTTACTCCATGTCTGTAAAACTGGCTGAGTTATTGTTGTCTTTGTAACAGAGAAAGTTTGTTGGGATCTCAAACATCAGTGCAGACTTGTAGACCTTTATCACTAGTCTGAGAAAAGAAAACAACAAATGATTTTGACATGAATGTCACGGCTCTACCTGTATCTTCTCTCCTGGTAACTCATTTTCTTTCCACCCCCAGCCCTCGCTCCACCTCCAGTGATCCACTTGGCCACCCTGGAAAACTGATCACAGCTGCTGGGCAGGAGCTCCCATGTGTCAGTCAATATACCGGTACTGTCCTCCCAATTACCACGTCTGACTGAGTCCCATCAGACCCACATGTTCACAAATGAACAATGCCTATTCATGACCGGCTCCCCCAGAATATCAAGCTTTAAGAGGTTTTACAGACCAAATTGTGAGGAAAAAAAAGAAACCTATATGCATGCATTGCCACACAAAATTTGTGTCAATTCAATAAACCAAAATCCTGTAGAGACAGTTTTTCTTCTACAAATATGCTTTAGTTACACATAAGTAAACATTATTGCAAAACATTTATAAATAAATTGATGCTTTAGAGAAACATGCTGCTTTTTGAGAAACTAATTATATTTAAAACTATTTGATGCATTTTTTCTATTGAATAAAATAGGAGGCCTCAGGAAACTGATACTTTTTCACAAAAGTGGACGGTACATACAACGTTAATAAAGTTAAAGAGAACAGGTACTGTATTTTGTCAACATAATGTCAAAGGCTTACCGGTACTTCTGACTGTGATACACAAATACGAGCTTGAGATTTTTGCACATAAAAAAAATGTTAATGTTTGCATATTCACTTGATTTCCAGAAAGTTTAGAATACAATCCAGAATTAGTATAAGCTAATTTTGGAAACACTGACTTTGACTTTAGGCTTCTCTTTATTGCATTTGAAGAAATAATCTGCTACACATGTGGAAAAATCAGCCTTAGATCCCTTACAGCTTGTTAAAACAATACCTCATTTCATTTGAAGAGTGATTCAGATGCACTTATGGACTGTACTTCTATATGACTATGGACTGTACTATATGACTATAGTAGGTAACAAAATACAAGCAGCACCATCATGTTCCTCTGACCACAGCTGCCAATATTATAAAAAGTATAAGGTTCATAGGGCTGTAGCCATTTGCAACTCCAGGTTAATCAGATGGACAATGTGGATGGTAAAAAAAATTTTTTAAATAGTCAAGTAAGACATCCAAAACCACTCAAGCTATACTCCAAAGTCAAAATAAGTCACTTTCTGGTAGTACCATCCATTGCGACAACAACAACAACAACAACAACAACAACAACAACAACAACAACAACAACAACAACAACAACAACAACAACAACAACAACAACAACAACAACAACAACAACAACAACAACAACAACAACAACAACAACAACAACAACAACAACAACAACAACAACAACAACAACAACAACAACAACAATGTAGTGGGCATGACCGTGTCCACTTTGATACACCTGTGTATTTTTGAACTGTTCCAGAGATGACCTTTACTGACCTCTCAGTAAAGCAAGACATTTACTACAAATTATTCCATTAGTTGTAATCTGAGAACATAGTCACCAAAAGAGACTATTTCTATCTTTGATTTTATTCTAATGTAATCAAAAGAATAACTTTTGTCATTTTCATGATGTGTGCTTTTAAGCTGTGTTATTCTGTAGAGTTAAACTGTGTCACTTCTGCACATCACTGTGTCCACTGCTGTGTGAAAGATTGAAGACTCGGGTCAGAGAGACCCGGCCGTTTTGTTTAGAAAGTCAGAAGACAGTTAATCCGTTGTTTTCATGAGAAGGGCTCCAGCACTCTCTGTCTTTCCAAAACATTTTCACTCTGCTTTGAATTTCACCTTGAATCTTGATAACAACAAGTGAACTCCTCGCTGGTCCACGGACCAATGAAAAAGAGACAAGTCTCTCTCATCTCAGAGTTCTTTCTTAAAGTTCTAAGCTAAGCTGGAATGTTTTGAGTCTGCTGGGAACGTCAAGAGATGTGAACTTTTCCCAAAGAGCTGGATGGACGTTTAGTCACACGCTAAGGACACGTCATCCAGTTAAGGACTAATAACATGCTGTTATAGTCCACTTAGAACGAGCGTAAGCTCAAAACTTTGTTTATTCCTTCCTGGAATAAGTTTATCTTGAAGTCAACCAGTAGCTGACATATTTTCTGATGATCGAAGCGGATCCGAGGAGACGTTGAAAACGTAAACAAGAACCGGCTCGGACGTGCTGGACCTGCAACGATTCTGTACGCCTGAAAGGCTGGTGTCATCTCTTTATCAGACTCGTCGTCGAAGGTAAAGAGCTGTTTACAAACGTACCTGGATTTCAGCAGAAATCGGATGGGAAGTGTCACTTCTGGTAACATGCTCAAGACAATTTCCTTTAAACCATCTCTCTATCTTTCCTCCTATCTCCTTTCCCTCAATTCTAAGCTGGAAACTATTTAAGTAGTAGAGCCTCAGACTAAATATGTTAACATCCTGTATTTATGTCTGTTGTGTTGCAATTTAAATGTGCTGACGTATTAAATTGAAAGAAAGTGAAATCATGTCAATCAAATGTAATGGTGTTAATTTAGTTGATTTATTCTAAATAAATGGTAGTGTCTCCTGGCATACCAAGCTAAAGTCAACGTTCTCTGTCACTTATTGGCTTTATTTATTTATCCATCAGAAAGATCACAGAAATATTGGGTAAACTGAAAAAGAAAGAATCCGTGAAATTACTATTCAATCTGAATGAGTAAATTAATTAAGGTAAAGAGGTCAGTATTAATATTGACCTCCTCATAATCCTTTACAACAACAACAACAACAACAACAACAACAACAACAACAACAACAACAACAACAACAACAACAACAACAACAACAGCAACAACAACAACAACAACAACAACAACAACAACAACAACATAATAATAATAATAATGATGATGATTCCCTGAAAGGAGAGCTCCATTATTGGCAGAAAAACAACAACAAAAAATACTGGTATTCTCTTTAGCAAATAAAACCCACTGTAACAGAAAAAAACGTACAAATGCAAAACGATCGCAACTGCTTTCTTTGTCAAAAATGTAAAAATTGCTGGCAAATTCTCAACTGTGTTCGAAACGGCAACTAAACAGTGCAGAGCTAAAAACAACTTCAAAACTTCGCAGTTCAAACTAAATTTCACACCATGCAGATAAACTCAAATAGTTTTAATGGTTTCCTTTTGGTTCCGATGATTTGAGAAAATGATAAGAGATTCAATAACACAAAACAGACTTAACTACTTGAACTGTGTGAAGTAAATAGATGACGAGGATGGTGCCAGCCAAACAGCAGAAGTGCTTGTTTCTCAAACAGAATCTTTGTGCTCAGCATGAATGAGTTCTTCTCACTGAAGCCCATATTCTCAGCACAGAGCTGAGACGCAAACACAACCCCCACAATCCTAAAAGCATGCCTGCAGATGGGACTGAGGCCAAGGCTGAAGTTGCCATGAGGCAAAGAGAAATGTAGAAAACAATGATAAGAATGACACAAACTTCCTCTAAGACTAAAAGTAATTTCTTTCTTCCTCAATTCTGAAAAAAAAAAAACTACTTAAACTGACAGAGCTCAGTCATCCTATTTCACTGTTTGTCTCAACACATGCACTCCTAACCATACACTGATGAAACTGTGGAATTAAGAATTAAACAGCATCAGCAAAGCTGAACTGTGTCACTGGAAATAAACTCCGCAGAAAGACAAACCACCTACGTACACAGAGAGGACAGTCAGCTGCAGCGACACCTTTGAAGGACACTGACAAAGCAACAAGACATGAAATTATGAATGTAGAGAGGAATCACATCAGGTGTAGAGGATAAAACTCCTCAGGATGAAAATACAGCTGCTGACAAAGCACAATTAAAATTTACTGCACAAAAGGGGGGAAAAGATGGAAGAAACCTCTAAAATTGCACCATACAAATAACTGAAGATTTAACATAAAAAAAAGCAGATATAGCTTTGTGTTCTTGTTTTGTTTTCAAGATGACTATACTCTTTTAAACGTTTCATTTAAAACAACATGGGTAGTCACATTTATATCTGGGACACTGAAAAACAGACACCTGATAAATTCAGTTTTGAAAATTAAATTGTGCAACATGACAGACAAGTCTGTAGCAATCAAGTGGTTACGTCTCAGCCCTTTGTGCCAAACACTTGTTCATCATGAAAACCTCTCCCGTCAACATGAAGCTATTCTCTTAAAACAATGACTGATTTGTAAGTGAGCCACAGAAGCATCTGCTGTAAATAGGAAGTTTCTTTTAACACAAATGATTTATAGACTTCTTTAAGTTTGAAAGAAAACCTTTCATTGGTCACAAAAAATAAGAAATGTGCCCATTTTATATACTTATGTCACATAGGGGATATGATGAAAGGGCACATACCTGAGGCACAGAAGGGAATGTATACTAACACCTGGGCCTAAGCACCAATTACTGGTTGACAGAAATGAAGCTTGAGATTGAAAAACCAGATATGCATACCTGTGCACCACCTGGATGTACTACAAGAAAGCCTACAACTCGATGCCACACACATGCCTACTAGAGTGCAGGAAACTGAAAGTTATGCACCATAACTCATGTTCCCTAAAGGAAGGGAACGAGGTGCAACATAATGCTATGGGAATTGCGCCCCCGCGCGATTACCTGAAGGAATACAATCACGCCTTTACGGCAGGTGCGTCAGCGTCACGCCAGAGGCCCCGCCCTCTGGGTACTTAAGGCGCTGATGCCCATCCATCGATCTCCAAAATGCACTTCACCGAGCTTTCAGCATTGAAAGGGCCAGGTATGTTGCACCTTGTTCCCTTCCTTCAGGGAACATGAGTTATGGTGCATAACTTTCAGTTCCCTTATCAGTCATGTCACTCGGTGCAACATAATGCTATGGGAACGTAATTCAATCACGCCCTTGAAATGCTCAGTAAAATGCATGCTAGTGTGAACGTCCGCCTTTATTCAGCAGGCATCCCCAAGGCTGCTTTCTACTGAGTGTTAGAAAGGACAGCCTGAGTGACATCACACGCAGTAACATCCAAACTGTAATGCTTTGCAAACGTGTTCATTGAGCTCCAGTTCACAGTAGCACAGATGTCTGCAACTGGTACGCCCTTGAACAGTGACCACGAGGTGGCCAAGCCCCGAGTGGAGTGAGCACGCACTCCAGAGGGCACCTGTTGACCTTTGCTACTGTACGCCGTTTTTATGGCCTCAGTCACCCAGTGTGAGAGGCGCTGCTTTGATAGGGCCTTTCCCGTAGCTGATGCAGCAAAGCACACAAACAGTTGATTTGTTTTTCCCCATTCAGCTTTTCTCTGCATGTAAGCGCTCAAAGCTGTAACAGGGCAGAGAGCCTTCAGCCTTTTCTGTTCCTGAGTGAGGACAGGAGCAGGTGAAAAAGAAGAGAGATCAAAGTCCAGACTTCTGGGATTCAGAGTCAAGACCTTAGGGATATATGCAGGATTGGGCCTTAGGGTGACCTTTGACCCGCCAGGGGCAAACCTGGTACACATTGGATGTACAGACAAAGCGTGGAGATCACCCACACGTTTCGCCGAGCAAAGAGCCAGTAGTAGTGCGGTCTTATAAGGATAATAAATCTATCTTAATGTCGCTCAGTGGTTCGAATGGGGGATCACAGAGAGCCCCCAAGACCAGAGTAAGATCCCATCCGGGGGTCAAGATCCTGCTGGGGGGTCTCTTCCTTAACACGGCCTTCATAAATCTTATTATGAGCAGGTACGCGCCAGGCATCCTGCTCCCCCAGCCCTCGTGACAAGCTGAAATAGCTGATAAAAACACCTTATTGGTTGAGAAAGAACGACCTTTCTCCAGCAGGTCCTGAAGAAAAGTGAGGAGCTGGGCCAAGTCACCTGAATAAGAAATAATATTTCTTTCCATGCACCAAGCTTCAAAAATATGCTATTTCCTAGCGTAAAGAGACTGTGTTGACACAGCTCGTGCATTTTGAATGGTAATTACCACGTTCTCGGGCAGGCCTGAGGCCACCAGTTTTTCCTCTCCGCCACCAAGCTAAAATTAGCCACAGTTCTCAGCCTAAAAGGCGAGACTGTTCCTTCTGGTGACTCGGAAGGTCCCTGAAGAGGAGCAGGTGGTGGAACCAGCTCTCCCTCAAGGGCCCTGATTTCTGCGGTTCCTTGAAGGCCAACCACGTTAGGGAGAGGGCCTTCCTGCAGACGTACCACCATACTACTCTGATCTAGTGTTTGGAGGCAGAAGCAATCTGTTGTCCTCATTGGGCAAAAGCGGAACAGAATGTCTGTTTTTCCTCTTTTTGTTGGGAGTCATGGTCCAGAGGGGTTGCAAGTTATGTATACGAGCAGATCTCCTGACTCCAGCCCGTTCCCTGGTTGGGTCTGGTTTACTGGTCTCCGGTCTCATCAGAGCCCTGGAGCCTGGCGAACCCCCAGGGAGCTATGTTTCACCCAGTGGGGGAGTGTCGTTTAAGAGCAGAGCTGAGTCAGTACCACGAATGCGGTTACACGCTGCAGGATCACTCCTAGAGCATGGCATGTCATCCACTGAGGATAAAGAGGCAGCTTCAACATGAGGATGTGGAGCTGTTCGAGATGGTCCTTTGTGTTGAGCAGGCTTTAGATTGGTTGAAGACAGAAAGTTCAGTTTTCTTCGACTAAAAGGAAGAGGAGTCTGATTTAGCCCTGGTGCCATTTCTGTCCTGCACTGAGTGTTTACACACGCTGCAGTTTCATCACAGGTGTCTTTGTGAACATGTGATACTGGTGTTAGCCTATGGGCTTCTTCCGTGGCCCCCTCGTCACATACTGGCATCCATTGAATAGGTGGCCAGAAAGGTGGGTTATCAGATTCTGTTGGCACGCACCCCTGGAGCGCGGACGTGTCATGGATTTGTTTGATTTGTGTATTGCCGGCCCCGTGGTTAACAACGGAGCGGGGGCTGGAACACGTGACCCGTCTCACCTGTCTCTGTGAGGACTGACGGGCCTGCTTGCAGGCGCTCCTGGGCCTGTCTGTTGCAGATAGACCCAAGGCACCCTGCTGGGGTTTATTGATTAGGCTAACACCCCGTGAGCCACAAGGGAGGGGGGAAAGATGGCCCCCGCCCTTTATGTCAGCTGGAAAAATACATCGGACCGTCTTTTCTGTTTGTTGTTGTTTTTTTGTTTTTTTGAGTCAAGAAACAGAGGGGGGCTGTTTTCTGAACTTTATTCGTGCTTATGTGTAACGACATATTTGACTGTATGTCACTCACAGCAGAGAAGACATGATTCATGCATGAAACAAAGTCACCAGCTTTTTGTACTGTGCTACAAACAAAGTCTGGATGTGAAAAGATCATTTCCCGTACCACGTGGACGGGTGATCGTGTAAAGTTAAGAAGCGGTCCTGGTTCATCAGGCACGCTTTTGTCTGGTGTCCCGATTCGCCGAGGAGGCTCTGTGTCAGTCCGTCTGGCGGGGATCAAATCTGTTTTTACTCCAGGCATGTTCGGTCCGAGGTGGGCCCGGCGGTGGTCTCTGCCAATGCTCGGCCTCGTATGCCTGCCGCTTTTGCGGTGGGGCACGTGTGGCAGAGTAGTGTCGAGGCTACGTTGCTCTGCTCCCAGTAGACTCCCTGGGGAGGGGGCTAAGGCTCTTCTGGGGATGCCTACCCGGAGAGCCTCAGCTTGTTTGCACATCTGGTCCAGCCTGGTTTGAATTCGATCTAGAGCTTTCCCAAACAGTCCAGTCGGTTCTATCGAATGGTGGAGAAAAGGAATTTTTTGTCCCTCCGGGAGGTCAGTTAGGGTCATCCACAGATGACATTGTGCGATGACCACCTCAGCCATTCCTCTGCCTTGTGCAACAACTGCTGTCCCCATCATGCGGAGCACAAAATCTGTTGCCCTGCGGGCTTCATCTAGCACGTCTGAGGCAGCTTGCTTGGCTGTCGTTACCTGGAGCTCCTGCAGCTTTTCAGCCAGGTACACTTGCATCATGGCGGACGCGTTCATTGTGCACGAGGCCCTGAGCTCTGTAGCATTTGTCGAGGAGAGAAGCCGAGGCTCGACAGGCTTTGCTGGGGAGAGTTGGTTTTGTCCCGGATGACTTGGGAGCCAGATGAGACGCCAGCATGTCCTCCATTTGAGGCACATTGGCTAAACCCACTTCTTCCATCCCATCCACGTCGAGGAACTGCGCGAGCGGGAGCAGCATGGGAGCTCTGGGCTGAGACCAGGTGCGAGTCAGCTCTGTGAGGAAATCTGGAAAGATAGGCATCCTTTGCCTGGTGGCGGCCTGCTGTTTCGAATAAAAATAATTTCCTGCCAACCTCGTGACCTGTTGATGAGGTGGAGGCTCCGGCCATGGGATCTGCAGCGCGTCCGTTGCTCTGTGACACAAGTCGAACAGAGCAGGGATCGAAAAGTCAGTCTCCGGGAGCACAGGCGCCGGGGTGTGAGACAGGTCTCCCTCCTGTTCCTCGTGCTCAGCGTCTGTTTCGTCCGCAGAAAATTCACCTGAGGCTGAGATAGAGATCTCGTCCTCGTTCATCAAGCCTCGAGTGTCGAAGTCGACTGTTGAGTCCCCGATGGGAGCCAGCGCGTCCAGGCTGTCGCCCCATTCGCCCTGGGTGCTGTCTTCCAGGGCCATGTTCTCGAGCTCCGGCGTGGGAGTGAGAAGTTCAGTTGTGTCTGGGTCCATTGGCGCCGCAGCAGCACCCATTGCTTTGGCGACGAAGTCCGCCCTGTGCCTCCTCACCGCCTCCAGCATCTGGCTGCAGTGTGGGCATGACTCGGGCGCATCCAGCGCCATGTTTGCGTGTAACATCCCCAGGCAGACAGGACAGGCCTCATGGGTGTCCGTCGCCGAGAGTGAAAAAACGCATCCGCTGGGGCAGGCGCGCGAGGTGGGGCTCGCCGTCCTGCCAGTCTTTTTTGGATGTCTTGTCTTTCGCTTTCCTTTCTCCAGAGGCATGTCCAAGATAAGGCGAGCGAGTCCCTCCAAAATATTTTTTCTTTTTATTTGAGATGTCTCCTCCGTCGCGTCGCTTTCGCTGGCTAGCCTGCTACAGAAGTAGCAGAGGTAGCGATGGGATGCAGTTTAGCGCCGTCGAGCGAAGCAGTCTGCAGAGAGAGGAGAAGAAAAAATGTTGGGGTTAAGGTAAAATGTGCCGGACTAGCTTTCGCTAGCCCAGCAGTAAGCAGGAAGAATTCTCTATACACCCTGTGTAGGGAGCAAGCTCAACTCTGGTCGAGCGATGAAGCACAGAGAAGTCCCGCGAAGAGAGTTGAGTTCAGGTTCAAGCGAGGTGAAGGGCAATAAGAGATCGATGGATGGGCATCAGCTCCTTAAGTACCCAGAGGGTGGGGTCTCTGGCGTGACGCTGACGCCCCTGCCGTAAAAGCGTGATTGTATTCCTTCAGGTAATCGCGCGGGGGCGCAATTCCCATAGCATTATGTTGCACCGAGCGACATTCATTCATTCATTCAACCTTTATTTAGTCAGGTAAATCTTTTGAACCACATGGGCTCATTTACGAAAGCGACCTGCTGATGCTGACATGACTGATAAGGGAACAGTACAAACTGTACAAATACATTAATGTTTTCATTTATTTGTATTTAGCCTTAAAACAATTGAAATCACCATCAAATAAACATAAAACTCTCAACTTTGTCAATATTAATAGTTTTAACTTTAAACTAGGGATGCACCGATCCACATTTTCTTACTTCCGATATCCGATACTTAACTCTGGGTATCGGCCGATATCAATCCAGTTCCGATATCATCATCATCACTGATTTTATATGAGGCTGTAATAACGAATTTCTTGAACGGAGAGCACGTGTGTCACACCATATTCTATAACTACTGTCTTAAAGGGGACCACACATGCAAAATTCACCTTTTAATGTTTTTTTTACTCAACTTTGGGTATGTACTTCATTAAAAAAAAGTCCTAGTGCCAAATAAATGCACCCAGTGGTTTGTTTACTCTAAGTATATTTATTTAACTTTGATAGAAACACTTAGTTTTCAAATCCTACGGATTGTGACATCACAAACCGCAGCCACAACCCACCTCAAACCTGAGTCCAGCCCCTCACCTAGCAACCCCTGGTGCAGCTCAACCCACTTCAGTATAATAGACGTGACGGTTGTTTTTCCTGATTCATCCATCCATCCATCCCATTTTCTTCCGCTTATCCGGGGTCGGGTCGCGGGGGTAGCAGCCTAAGTAGGGAGGCCCAGACTTCCCTCTCCCCAGCCACTTGGAGCAGCTCCTCTGGGGGAATCCCAAGGCGTTCCCAGGCCAGCCGAGAAACATAGTCCCTCCAGCGTATCCTGGGTCTTCCTCTGGGTCTCCTCCCGGTGGGACATGCCCGGAACACCTCACCAGGGAGGCGTCCAGGAGGCATCCTAACCAGATGCCCGAGCCACCTCAACTGGCTCCTCTCGATGTGGAGAAGCAGCGGCTCTACTCCGAGTCCCTCCCGGATGACTGAGCTTCTCACCCTATCTCTAAGGGAGAGTCCAGCCACCCTGCGGAGAAAACTCATTTCAGCCGCTTGTATCCGAGATCTTGTTCTTTCGGTCATAACCCAAAGCTCATGACCATAGATGAGGGTGGGAACGTAGATCGATCGGTAAATTGAGAGCTTTGCCTTTTGACTCAGCTCTCTCTTCACCACGACAGACCGGTACAGCGCCCGCTTCACTGCGGACGCTGCACCTATCCGCCTATCGATCTCACGCTCCAGTTTTCCCTCATTCGTGAACAAGATCCCGAGATACTTAAACTCCTCCACTTGGGGCAGGACCTCCTCCCCGACCCGGAGAGGGCATGCTACCCTTTTCCGGCTCAAGACCATGGCCTCGGATTTGGAGGAACTGATCCTCATCCCGGCCGCATCACATTCAGCTGCAAACCGCTCCAGCGAAAGCTGTAGATCACGAGCTGATGAAGCCAATAGGACCACATCATCTGCAAAAAACAGAGAAGCGATTCTAAGGCCACCAAAACGGATCCTCTCAACACCTTGGCTGCGCCTAGAAATTCTGTCCATAAAAGTTATGAACAGAATCGGTGACAAAGGGCAACCTTGGCGGAGTCCAACTCTCACCGGAAACGAGCCTGACTTACTGCCGGCAATGCGGACCAAGCTCTGACACCGGTCGTACAGGGACCTAACAGCCCATATCAATGGGCCTGGTACCCCATACTCCCGGAGTACCCCCCACAGAACCCCCCGAGGGACGTGGTCGAATGCCTTTTCCAAGTCTACAAAGCACATGTAAACTGGTTGGGCAAACTCCCACGCACCCTCCAGGACCCTGTTGAGGGTGTTTTTCCTGATTTCATCTCATCTTTTGTTTAAATGTTCTTAATTTCATGTGTACAGCACTTTGTTGCAGCTGTGGTTGTTTTAAATGGCTTTATAAATAAAGTATAATTGTTATTTTTACGTTTTAGTTCAATTTTTAGCGTATTAGCGATCGCTCCCAACGAGCAGCCGGCAGACGGAAAATGAGCAGACCGCCGGCGAAGAGACCATCTGCGGCTGGGAGCTGGCTGGGAGCTGCAACGAGCAGACCACCGGCGAAGAGACCATCTGCGGCTGGGAGCTGGCTGGGAGCTGGCTGGCTGGTCAGAGGTTGCCTCATACGGATAAATTAACTGGAGACACTCAGTGAACTTTGTCACAAAGTTCACTGATAGCGCACAGACATACCATAAAATTTTAAACCTATCTGTGGTCTCCTTTAACATTGTGTGAGTTAAAACCAATGAAGACACTCTGAGCCTCACAACAGGAAACACCCAAACCTGAATGGCACACAAGAGGCAGGTCTATATCACATACATCCATCTCACTCATGGTACGGCCCGGAACACTAACATACCGCTAAGCATTATGGGAAATCAACACAGTCCACTC
>JBBPBX010004171.1:43298-54280 GCA_038048925.1 Garcialebias charrua | reverse complement strand
TATCTATCTATATATCTATCTATCTATATCTATCTATCTATCTATCTATCTATCTATCTATCTATCTATCTATCTATCTATCTATCTATCTATCTATCTATCTATCTATCTATCTATCTATCTATCTATCTATCTATCTATCTATCTATCTATCTATCTATCTATCTATCTATCTATCTATCTATCTATCTATCTATCTATCTATCTATCTATCTATCTATCTATCTATCTATCTATCTATCTATCTATCTATCTATCTATCTATCTATCTATCTATCTATCTATCTATCTATCTATCTATCTATCTATCTATACACAAGGCAATGTGTGTGTCAAAGCGTGATTGTTTCAGTGCAGCAGTGTTTTCAGTCATTCCTGCCACTGTCCTTTGTTACTTTGAACATCAGGTGATGAATCATGATGCCCCTGTGACAGGTTCAGATTACAGTGTTGTATTTCAAAGAACAAAACACAACAACATGCAGTAAACAAAAGAAGATTGCTGACCCACATTGTCCTTCACGTATGTGTTCTGTGGCGTGTCATTGCACAAACCAATCGACCTGCTAGACATCTTGATGTCTGAAATGTTGGGTGTTCTTTAAATGTGAAGTTTAAAAAAAATGAACTGTTCTGTCAAAAATACTGTGATGATGTTAGGTAGGAGCTTGATCAACCTGTAATAGTCACCAAAAAGGGACAATTTGCACGATGTAGGGGTGTCATCAGTTCCCTGCACTTGTGAAAACTCACCAGCACCTTTATTTCTGGACAAAAATTGAAGTTGTCAGGTCTGGGTGCTGGTCCTCAGGTCCTGCAGCTGCACGGCAAAATGTGCCATTGCCTCCTGCCTCACTGTGTTTTGTAAGCTGTGACAGAGAGGAAGAGAGTTTTAAAGTGTGCACAGAGGACCATCAGGTGCAGCTCACCACCCATTAGTGACATCAAACTGCCAGATAGAGGGACAGGGTCACTTGCATCCTCCATGACCCAATCCACCCTGCACACAAACTGTTATCTCCACTCCTCTCAGGAAGGAGGTTGCTCTGCATCTAAACCAGAACACAGAAAGATTGCTGAATTGCTCCACTCCCACAAATACCGGAACTTGGCCATGCCTTAATTCAAGGATTCAATGTGCTTTATTGTCATATGCATCACATGTGGTACATGAGGTGGAATGAAATTGTGTACACAGGGTCAGAGTCAGAGTACTTTTATTAACATTGCACAAGTTTTCACCAGTACAGCGTGAATATGTACGCACAGTCATCCGGAAGGGGGTGAGTGTGTGAAGCTGCTGCTTATCAGACCACATGAGACATCATATCACATTATGTTCTTCAGCGCGGCCTCTCCCATCCGTATCGGGATGAAGGTCAAAGGTGTGAAAACAAGGAAAGAACCATGAGGGTCACAGCGTTGGTATTAAAAAAGATGTATCACATTTTGTCTTTCTAGACACCATATGAGACAGAAAAAACTATACCAGAAGCACATTTAAGACAATCACATGTTGCATTTTGAGACTGAGGCAGTGACACTTCTGTCCATGAGACATTCCAGATAGCAAACAGTTCAAACAGGTCCCAGTTACATCCAGCTAAATTATAAAATGTAAAAGAAAAACAGTAATAAGATCTAAAATATGAACTAAGAAAAACTTTCACAAAAAATACACTAATAGCATAAAAACAACACGCCAAAACAGCAACACAAACATGAGTGTGTGAGCAGATGAGCACGAATGAACACAGCAACATGAAACAGATCAGCAGCAACATGAAACAGATCAGCAGCAACATGATGTGATTTTTCACAGTGATTGCCCTGGTTAGAGATTCATGAGTCTAATGCTCCTCAACCTCCTTCCTGAGGGGAGCGGGGCAAAAAGTGTGTACTGGGTGAGTGGGGTCCTTCATGATGCAGGTGGCCATCTTCCTGCATCTGGAGGTGTATGTATCTGTGATGGTGGGGAGACTGACTCCAACATCTTCTGTGCAGCCTTCACCACTCTCTGCAGAGCTTTTCTTTCTGCAGCTGTGCAGCCTCCATGCCAAACGTTGATGCTGGAGCACAGGATGCTCTCCACTGCACACCTGTAGAAGAAGGTGAGGACTGAGCTTCCCAGACCAGCTCGCCTCAGCCGCCTGGGGAAGTAGAGTCTTTTGGCCCTTTTCCACCGGGCGGCTCGGGTCGGTTATGACGTCATATGTGCGTCGCAGACACCCACTTCACGGCATTCCCACCGGATTCTCCGTGCCACGCCGCTCCAAATTTCCGGGCCCATTTCATAGGTGTACCTACCCGTGCTCATGTGAGCTGGCCTGTCGGGGTGGAGTCTGTGGTGATGAGCAAGAGGACTGTTTGGTTTCACGGAAGCGATCACGGGAGGACTTTACATGAATAACACGGTAAAAACAATTATTTGTTTTTAAAATTATAGCAAAGATGGGTCTTCAGCTGAACGTGTCCTTAATAAAATCACGTACTGCTCAAAACTGCAGGATTTTAAAAAGTAGGTTCGCCACGAGCAACGCGCGCGGGCGGCTTTATGTCTTAAAATGTAGCTCAATGAACAGATATAAAAATATATTTCATAGCTGACTAGTACGAGGGCTCCTGAGCTCAACCACGCTTTAATAATGTCACGTAGTGGTCAAATCTGCTGCATTTAAAGTAGGTTCGCTTTGACTTCTTACAAACCTGTGCATGCACTACGAAAATAAATTATAAAAATTCGAATATGAATTCAAATAACTCAAACGGGTTACAGACAGTACAAAAACAAGTTGTGATTACAATAACATAGTTTGAGAAATATCTGCCATGTGTTTTTTGAGGTATTAGCTGATATGTGTTACAAAGTACGAGGGCTAAAAAGATACGAGCTAGCAAGACACATTTATGGCTATAAAACATTGAAAATGAATTCAAATAACTCAAACGGGTTACAGACAGTACAAAAACAAGTTGTGATTACAATAACATAGTTTGAGAAATATCTGCCTTGTGTTTTTTGAGGTATTAGCTGATATGTGTTGCAAAGTACGAGGGCTAAAAAGATACGAGCTAGCAAGACACATTTATGGCTATAAAACATTGAAAATGAATTCAAATAACTCAAACGGGTTACAGACAGTACAAAAACAAGTTGTGATTACAATAACATAGTTTGAGAAATATCTGCCTTGTGTTTTTTGAGGTATTAGCTGATATGTGTTGCAAAGTACGAGGGCTAAAAAGATACGAGCTAGCAAGACACATTTATGGCTATAAAACATTGAAAATGAATTCAAATAACTCAAACGGGTTACAGACAGTACAAAAACAAGTTGTGATTACAATAACATAGTTTGAGAAATATCTGCCATGTGTTTTTTGAGGTATTAGCTGATATGTGTTACAAAGTACGAGGGCTAAAAAGATACGAGCTAGCAAGACACATTTATGGCTATAAAACATTGAAAATGAATTCAAATAACTCAAACGGGTTACAGACAGTACAAAAACAAGTTGTGATTAAAATTAGATAGTTTGAGAAATATCTGCCATGTAGTTTTTGAGGTATTAGCTGATATGTGTTACAAAGTACGAGGGCTAAAAAGATACGAGCTAGCAAGATACATTTATGGCTATAAAACATTGAAAATGATTTCAAATAACTCAAACGGGTTACAGACAGTACAAAAACAAGTTGTGATTAAAATTAGATAGTTTGAGAAATATCTGCCATGTGTTTTTTGAGGTATTAGCTGATATGTGTTACAAAGTACGAGGGCTAAAAAGATACGAGCTAGCAAGACACATTTATGGCTATAAAACATTGAAAATGAATTCAAATAACTCAAACGGGTTACAGACAGTACAAAAACAAGTTGTGATTACAATAAGATAGTTTGAGAAATATCTGCCATGTGTTTTTTGAGGTATTAGCTGATATGTGTTACAAAGTACGAGGGCTAAAAAGATACGAGCTAGCAAGACACATTTATGGCTATAAAACATTGAAAATGAATTCAAATAACTCAAACGGGTTACAGACAGTACAAAAACAAGTTGTGATTACAATAAGATAGTTTGAGAAATATCTGCCATGTGTTTTTTGAGGTATTAGCTGATATGTGTTACAAAGTACGAGGGCTAAAAAGATACGAGCTAGCAAGACACATTTATGGCTATAAAACATTGAAAATGAATTCAAATAACTCAAACGGGTTACAGACAGTACAAAAACAAGTTGTGATTACAATAAGATAGTTTGAGAAATATCTGCCATGTAGTTTTTGAGGTATTAGCTGATATGTGTTACAAAGTACAAGGGAGAAAAGACATGAGCTGCTTGACACATTTGTCTATAAAACATTGAATATTAATTCAAATAACTCAAACAGGTTATAGTTAGTACATGAACATCCTGTGATTACATTCTATTAGTAAAAAAAAAAAAAACAGTTTCTGGACTAAATTAACCACATTTTTCTTTTACAGTCACCAGAAGAAAATCACCAGAATTCAACCTGTGTCGTCTTCTGGAGGAAGCCGTGAGACACCAGATGGAAATTCGTTACTTCTGTTTGTCACTTCAAACTCTTCCTATTAAACATTATATTATCTTAAGTGGTGTCCTGGAACATTCAATTTCATAAACTTATTTTACAATGTGAAGTGTGTATAGTGTTTAAATCCATACTGGAAGTTAGGAGAACTTTCCATTTGTTTTTGACCTTTAAAGAATCATAAGATAAAGATTAATAGAATCTGCACAACTGTTATTACATTATAAATTATTTGGTTCTAGGATGAAGTCAGACAAAAACAGTCAAAAATTCAAAGTGGCGAAAGTCATTTGGACAGGTTAAAGTTCACAGACCATCCATCTACCCATCATCTGCACCCAGCACCAACTTTGCCAGGGAGACACAGGCATCAACATCCACCCCTTCAGCTCCTTGGAGGACCTCAAGGTGTTCACAGACCATCCATCCATCCATCATCTGCGCCCAGCACCAACTTCGCCAGGGAGACACAGACATCAACATCCACCCCTTCAGCTCCTAAGAGGACCTCAAGGTGTCAGACCATCCATCCATCCATCATCTGCGCCCAGCAGCAACTTTACCAGGGAGGGGAGACACTGGCAGTTTCAAAGATCACAGTGTGATGTTTTAAATCAATCACCTTTATTTGTAAAGCACATTTTAAAAACCACAGGGTCAACCAAAGTGCTGTACAATAACATAGAAGACAAGTTAATTAAAAACTATAAAAAATCATACAAAAATAAATAAATACATATAACAGTCTTACTGCAGGTGTGTTAGCATGCCATAAAAGATAAGATCACGTGTTAAAAGCCAAGGAATAAAAGTGTGTTTTTTAAAATAGATTTAAAAACAGGAAGAGAAGGCCTCTCTGACACTGAACACTTCCACAGCAACTGCTCAGCTGATCTGAGATCGGGGAGGGCAGGAAGGTTAAAGCAGCTCAGACAAATATGGTTTTGCCAATTTATCAAGCACCTTGTGCATATAATAAAATATGTTTTTAATACATCTTTATTGTAAAAATACTAAATTGGAATATACATGGGTTTAAAGAAGGCAACAAGGTAGGATTATGAATTGGGTTTAAAAATTACAGCTCATGAGGTACTCATTATAGCATGACATCTCTTTCACAACATTCTGTCAAAGCCTTTATTGTGTTCTTCTTCTAGTGGTGGCTACTAGTAAATAGCTTGAGGGAACACTACTGCCACCATGTGGTAAGACGAGTAGGATTCTGGACCCCGCCCACAGAAAGGGTACAAAAAAGCTGTGGAAACAGAACGTACATGTGACCCGACCCGAACTGAGCCGATCTGAGCTGAGCCGAGCCGAGCCGGGCCGGGCGGTGGAAAAGGGGCATTTGAGGCTGAAATAACCCTGTTATGAACCATTGTGGAGATCTTTTTAAAAGCTGTAGTTTTAACTGTAATTCTGACTTTTACCTTGAATTTGGTCTACGTTGTTTTACTTATCTATCTTAGTTTGTTGTTTTGCCATCCCATTTGTTCCTGGGAGTCTGTGTTTGGTTCTCAGGATGAGGTTTGAATGACAATAGATAAATCTGAACTCTGTGATTGTGTTTCACAGATTTACCCTGGCAGCTCCAGGCTCCTTCAGTGTCTGCGTGTGACCTGTGAGTTTCCTCTGCAGAAATGTTGATCGCACTGGGGGCATTAATAAACTGCAGGAGTGCATTAAACAGTGCAGGTGTCAGTGCATGCTGATGGAGAGAGCTGCAGTATCGTCCCGCCCGTATGCAGATCAGCCTGAAGGTCAGGCAGCCACAACACTTTGAACCACAGCACTCACATATTAATGTGTGTGCGTGAACACACACAGTCATCAGCTTTGTCAATTTGTCTGTTTGCATTTTAACCCTGTGTGTGCTGCATACAGCTCACTCTTACACTAATACATATATTGCTGTAATTAGAGAGTCGGCGTAAGCTTCCCTGGTAAGGTCTATTCAGGGGTTCTGGAGAGGAGGGTCTGTCAGATAGTCGAACCTCGGATTCAGGAGGAGCAGTGTGGTTTTCGTGCTGGTCGTGGAACACTGGACCAGCTCTACATCCTCAACAAGGTCCTGGAGGGCGCGTGGGAGTTTGCCCAACCAGTTTACATGTGCTTTGTGGACTTGGAGAAGGCGTTCAACTGCATCCATCTTGGAACCCTGTGGGGGTACTCCGGGAGCATGGGGTACCAGGCCCTTTGATTTGGACTGTTAGGTCCCTGCATGGCCAGTGTCAGAGCTTGGTCTGCAATGCTGGCAGTAAGTCAGGCTCATTCCCGGTGAGAGCTGGACTCAACCAAGTTGCCCTTTGTCACGATTCTGTTCATAACATTTTTGTATAGAATTTCTAGGCACAGCCAAGGTGTTGAGGGGCTCTGTTTTGTTGGTCTTAGGATTGCTTTTCTTCTTTTTGCAGATGATATGGTCCTATTGGCTTCATCAGGTCGTGATCTACAGCTTTCACTGAAGTGGTTCGCAGCAGAGTGTGATGAGGCCGGGGTGAGGATCAGTTCCTCTAAATCCGAGGCCATGGTCTTGAACTGGGAAAGGGTAGGGTGCTCTCTCTGGGTCAGGGAGGAGGTCCTGCCTCAAGTGGAGGAGTGAAATTATCTTGGGGTTTTGTTCACGAATGAGGGAAAAATGGAGTGATAGATCAATAGGCGGATAAGTGCAGCGTCTGCAGTGAAACGAGCGCTGCACCGGTCTGTCGTGGTGAAGAGAGAGTTCAGTCAAAAGGTGAAGTTCTCAATTTACCGATGATCTACGTTCCCACCCTCATCTATGGTCATGAGCTTTGGGTTGTGACCGAAAGAACAAGATCTCGGATACAAGCGGCTGAAATGAGTTTTCTCCGCAGGGTGTCTGGACTCTCCCTTAGAGATAGGGTGAGAAGCTCAGTCATCCGGGAGGGACTCGGAGTAGAGCCGCTGCTTCTCCACATCGAGAGGAGCCAGTTGAGGTGGCTCGGGCATCTGGTTAGGATGCCTCCTGGACGCCTCCCTGGTGAGGTGTTCCGGGCATGTCCCACCGGGAGGAGACCCAGAGGAAGACCCAGGACACGCTGGAGGGACTATGTTTCTCGGCTGGCCTGGGAACGCCTTGGGATTCCCCCAGAGGAGCTGCTCCAAGTGGCTGGGGAGAGGGAAGTCTGGGCCTCACCACTTAGGCTGCTACCCCCGCGACCCAACCCTGGATAAGTGGAAGAAAATGGATGGATGGATGGATGGATGGAGAGTCAGCGTGTCTTACCACAATGACAGTATTTTGGTGAGCTTGCAGCATGCAGTTAGAAGTTGTTCATAACCAGGTCTGACATAGTCCTGCTGAAATAACATGTTGATGAGGACGATATTTAGGTTTGTTTAGTCTTCCGTTGTTTCTTAATTAGTCTTCACGTTTGCCATTATGCCCTAGTTAACAATGTCCTTGCACATGTCTCTGTATGTGTTTGTTTAATTCATTCATTCAACCTTAATTAATACAGGTTAGTCTTATTGAGCCTCAAGGCCTCATTTACAAGAGAGATCTGTTTTATTCAAAGAACACTGATGAGGTAAAAACAATAACAGACAATCATATAAAAACATATAAAATGAAAAGTATATACATTTAATGTTTTAAAAACAAATAAAAATAGGCTACATTAAACATCAAACATTAACATTAAATTAGTTGTTCTGTAGTGTGAGCAAATCATCTCATGAACCACTGGATGGATCAAATGAAACTACCATTAAGCGATTATTGGCTTAATCTAAAACAGAATAACTTCTACAGGCAATCCCGTTCAAGATGGCCTTCACAGCTTGTCAACGGTAGCCTAAACAAAAGCATCTGTGAATTTTACAGATCAGTTCTGCTGTGGCTGACTACACTGATATGAACATTTATGCAGGGGATTTTCATTCAACCTTTATTTAAACAGATAAGTCACATTGAGCCTCGAAGACTCATTTACAAGTGAGACATGTTGGACAAACAATAAAAGTGGTGAAAATGACACAGGGTTTGGAGACAAAAAAATGCTAACACATTTTTGACCTCTGCTTGAAGGTCAAAAATGTGGTAATGAAAAAAAACTTGCACACAAGCACATAATGACAGCGACATTACGCAGAGGGCGGGGGAGGGGGACTCAATGGCGATGAGCATGCCAGCCAGATCTGTGTACACTCGAGGACGGCCAGAGGCGAATCCAGAGTCCTGACCAGGTCCAGATTAGCTGCCGACGTCTTCCTTAATTCCTCAGCAGAAGGGTTGGGAGGGGTGAGAGCGTCAGGTTTACAAAACTTCTGCAGGCATGTTGAATTCGGAAGATTTTGTAGAAGAGAGGCTCTCAGACAGTTTCACAGACAAGACAAAGCAAAAGCAAAGCGGAGACCGAGAGGCGACGTCCGCCCTTGAGAAGAGCAAGTGTTGAATTGCCCACATATTTCATAAAAATCTTCAACACTACAGTTCATATTTGTTTGGTTGGTGCAAAACTGTTTGCCTCAAATCTAAAATAATTATTCTAAAACTATTTAAAAGTTCATTTTGTTGATACTGAAAAGGTAAAGCTGTAACAACAAAATCAAGTAGAACGTTTTGACACTAGGTTGTGATTTGCTTTGTTTTCTATTTTCAAATTGAAAATTACCATTTTACTTAGTCTGTAAAACATCAAGCATGAAAAGATGTTCTGTTGCACTTCAGGAATATTGGACTTTCGTCATGATTTACGATTGAAAAACACTAAAACTAATCCATGGAGATTGATGAGGAGGCAAAGTGGGTCAGAGTGTGTTTGTCATCTTGTAAAAGCTGTTGGCAATTTGCAGTTGTCACTGTTCTCCAAATACAGATGCCTCATTAAGTGAATGGAGTTAAATGAAGCATTGCTTTACTTTACACCTGTAGGATTTGTTGCTCAGGAGAGGGCAGGAAATGGAGTGTGAATTCACAGAGCACCAACACATGAAGTTTACCTGTAACATGCAAGTTGTCAGCTAAAAGCCACCGAAGGTGCTCGGCCATTTTTATCATTGGGATTTGACAGAACAATGCTTCAGCCAACACTTCATAACCCTTCATGTGGTTTTAAATTAGGCTGAAACTCGTGGCTCCCTCGTGGTTTCAGTTATTTTACACATTAACAGTAGCAGCACATTAAAGTTGCATTCATGCCTAAAAAATCTGACCTGACCCAGCATGTAGCCATTTTTTTCCGAACCCAACCCGATCTGTTCATTTAACTGTAATTACAGGCCCAAACCCCACAAAACATCCTGATTTTTTTATTTTTATTAAGCTGTTACTGCTTTTGTAGGCAAATCAGTTTGACATGATATTTTAAAAACGTATTTCAAAGAAAGGAAGACATAAGATTTCTTGTTTCACCAAATGAATATTAACATACAAAACAAATAGCCTAAAAAAATCTCTAAAGACAGGCTATTATACAGATGAACAAAAACATTTTTAGAGCAAAATTATTTTGAAAAATACAGAACAAGGCTATTTTAATTGAACGCGCTGCTCGCTTCGGCTTTGGCAGATGCTGCTATTTCCTTCCTCGCAGATGACAGCAGGTTGCGGAGATGCACGCGGCCGATGATCCGGTGATCCATCTGAGCTTAACTGGACTTTTCTTTTTTTTTACCTCTTTCAACAGGCCCATCGGACCTGCCTCCTCCTCAACAAGTAGATTTAAAAAAACGAGTTACAAAGTTTCCGGCAGTTTCCGGTTAGCTGCAGAGGCTACAGCTGCCCTGTACGCTCTAAAAAAGCTAAGTCTGGTCCTGTGGACATTCAAAAAACAAAAAAAAACTGTTCATAGTACAACTTACTGTTATTGTGTGTACTATGTGTACTGTGTGTACTGTGAACGCGGTTTTACGTCGTAAACAAATACGTACGGAGGATGGACCGAGCTGTACGGCGGTTTTACGACATAAACGCAATGGAGAATTCGGAGGAGGGATAGAGGAACGGCTTCACCAGCATACCAGTAGGTTATTAACTCTTTGTTCCCTTCCTTATGGCTCCATATGTATGTGTGTTTTGATAATTATGTAGGGTACTGTGTTAGGATAGGCTAGTGCTTGGTAAAATACAGTACTGTACGTATAAGGTGAAGCATTTACGTATGTTCTGACTTACGTCGAAATTCGATTTACGACGCAGCGTAGGAACGGATCTCTGTCGTAAGTTGAGGACTACCTGTATTTTATCAGTTATGTATAGGGCTCAGAATAACACCTTACCTTTAAATATCCAAATAAATTTTGTTAAAATACAAATTTGTTATAATCTTAAGGGGACAGAGATATTTGTCAAACCAAAATTCAGAACTACAGTAGTTTGAAGGGACAGTCCACTTAAATTCAAGTGAATGTGTACATTTAAGAAAATAATCAAAACTGATTTGTAAAAAAAAATAT
>JBBPBX010004170.1:38548-59329 GCA_038048925.1 Garcialebias charrua | reverse complement strand
TTTTTTTATTTTAGCAGTATTTTTAGTATTTTTTTAGTAGGGGCGTGGGGCGACCGTGGCACAGTGGTAATGGCAGTCGACCCCCGATCGGAAGGTTGGAGGTTCGAATCCCGCGTCCGCCCACCATGTGTCGTTGTGTCCCTGGGCAAGACACTTAACCCTGAGTTGCTTCCGGTAGGTCTGGATGGCGCCTTGCAAGGCAGGCTACCACTACCGGTGTATGAATGAATGGGTGGATGGCTGGTATTGTAAAGTGCTTTGGAGCTCCTCACAGGGGGCTAGAAAATGCTATATAAATAAGCTCCATTTATTTTAGCAGTATTTTTAGTATGTTTTTAGTATTTTAGTATGTTTTTAGTGTTTTTGTTGTATTTTTAGTATGTTTTAAGTTTTTTTGTATTTTTAGTATGTTTTAAGCATTTTGTAGTATATTTAGTATGTTTATAGTATTTTTGTAGTATTTTTAGCATGTTTTTAGTATATTTGTAGTATTTTTAGTATGCTTTTTTGTTTGTTTTTAGTTAGGGGGCTTCCTTCCTGTGGGCATGTCCGTTAATCACAAGGCCTGATCTTGTTTCAATTTAAAATAAAATCATTTTGAAGCAGTAGTATGATATTTCAAATCGGACAAAAGGCTTTCTGTTTTTGTAAAATGGAGTTAATATGTTAACTTAGGTTCGGGAGCAGGGCCACACCCAAACTACGCCTCCAATATTCCACGCAACCTACTTATACCTCGCTCACCCATGCATATCATCTCAGTTCGTTACATTTTCGTCAACCCCAATCCCCCCCTCTCCCTCTTTCTATTTTCATTCTTCGTTCATAACCACGCTTTGCTTTCTCTCGCTCAGGTCCGTCCGGGGGGGTTCATCATCGGGCTCGGGAAAAGAAAACAAGAGAATCGTTTCCCGAAGACCAAACCCCACGCAAGAGTCTTCACATCCTAAGCCCTTCAGCACTCTACTCAGACGACCTCGTTTCACCCCACTCATCCCTTCATCCCCTCATCCCTACTTCCCTCATCCTTTCACCCCTACTCCCCTCCTCTCCTACATTCCTTCATCCCTCCATCCCTACACCCCCTCCTTTCTTCATCCCTACATCCCTTTCTTCCTTCATCCCTTCAACCCATCATCCCTTCATCCCTCGTCCCTTATCCTTTCATCATTAAACTTTAAACCTTATGTTTGTGGCGTGGTCCTTGCTTATGAAATTCAGTGTGAATGCTGAACAATTTGAAGAATGAACACAAATTATAAATTCAATCATCTTCTACAGCTTCAAGTTAAAATTAAAAAAATAAAATGAGAACCCCAGATTTACAGTATTTGTTCATTCAAACTCAAAACCCCTTTGTAGAACATTACATGATGAATAAAGAAAGGTTAAACTTTTACCAATAATAAGTGCTCTTTTTTGAGTGCTTGATGTTTGAAGCACTGTCCTGTGAGGAGAAACACACAATCTATAACACAACGAGGGTGATGGAAGAAAAAAATACCTTCAGGGCATTTGGATGATAAACTATAAGCTTTACGAGTGTGAAGAGGTTCTATGCAGTTTTGTGTGTGTGTGTGTTTTTAATTTAGTTCAGGCATTCACATCAATGTATCAATATATCCAATAATGCTCAGTCAGGTCAACTGGACAGTTTCTTTTTTGTAGAGACGTTTCACCCTCTATCCATAATGCTTCATCAGTCTGAAGAGTCCCAAGTAAACTGTTTCCCTACTAATCAGTAAACTCCTTAAGTGGACAAACCAATTTGCTGGAGACAAGATGTTTCTGGGGGCTGTCCTGTCCCCCGTCGACTCTTATTGTAATGGTAAAATCTCTAAATATCAAAAACAATTGAAGACATGAAGATCCCAGTTGCCTTTTGGTGACAACCTCATTCAAGAAAGCTGCCACAAGCAAACGTGATGTACTTATACAGCTCCTTTCTGTCAAGATACTCAAGCTCTTTACAGTCTGTGTCCTCATTTACCCATTCATACAGCACTCTATTAGATCTATACATAGAACTATCAGCGCTTTAGATCACATTCACACACTGCTGGGACACACATCGGAGGCAACGAGGGGTTCAGTGTCTTGCTTAGAGACACGTCAACATGTGACTGCTGGTGGAATCGAACTCCCAACTCTCCCATTGGAGGGCGACTGCTCTAACCACTCAGCCACAGCTGCCTAATGAAAAAATAACTCCACCTTGGACACTTTAACTGTTTGTGTAGTGGTAGCTGAGTTGTTCACAACAAATGTTTCAAGTAGATCAAGTGAGACGTTTGTTTAAAACTTTTGGTATAACTGTTAGCACTGACACTTGTACATTGTAACAAACTTTGTCAAACAATTAAATCTGTTTTGTTATTGCAAGATCAAAAACTCAGACTTTGTATTTTTCATGAAAGCAGCATTTAAATTACTGAGAAACTGCAGAAGTCACACAGAATGAAGAAAACATGAGTCATGTAGAGGTTCAGGGGTATCAGTTTTACTGATTTACCTTAAGGTTTATCCTGACACAATTTATCATCAATAATTGTGACCAGGTGAGATGCAATTGACAGGAAACGTTATTATATTTGACCTACCAAAAGTAGAATCATTTAATAACAAATCATTAAATTACATAAACACATATACATTGATTCATCAATCAGTTTCTTGCAAATTAAACTCGTCAGCAAATTTAATTGTGAACAACAGACACAAGTACTAGGATGACATATTTACTTATATCCGCAGGCATTTACCTTAAAATTTAGTTACCAGCTTAGAATAATAAAGAGAAGAAAAATAGGAGGAGAGGAAGAAATAGTTTAAAGGAAGTTAATTATCTTGAGTATATGACCAGAAATGACACTCTCCATCAGACTTCTGCTGAGCTTCAGGTACGTTTGTAAACAGCTGACTCATTACCTTTAAGACGACAGCCTGGTAAGAGAAGACACCAGCCTTTCAGACACACACAGTCCTTGCAGGTCCGTTTACTTTCAACGTCTCCTGGGGTTCGCATGGATCATCAGAAATAGTGGCACCTCCTGGTTGACTTCAAGATAAGATGTTCCTCAAAGGAAAGTTCATTAAGAACTTGGAGCTTTTAGCTCTGTTGAATTTATGGAGGCATTCCATAAATTCTCAGCTGATAAACCAGTCTTTGACACGTGACTGCAATTTATCCAGCTTAAAGAAAAAGAACATGACAGCTCTCACTGTCCATTCCGACTAAACTATCAAGGAAGTGAACACTTTTTACCAAAAGGGTTGACATCAGATATTCAGTCTCCTGATTGGTCGTGGACCAGTGGAAGGGAGTTAGAGTCACGTCAAAGAGTTCACTTTGACGCTATCAGGATTCAAGGTGAAAGTCAGAAGCGGTCAGAAACAGAAGGAATTGTTTGGAGGAAGACAGGGAGTTGTGGAACCATTCTCATGAAAACAACTGATTAACTGTATTCTCCATTTCTAAACAAAACTGCCAGGCCACTCTGACACGGGACTTCAACTTTCCCACAGTTTTTTTAGCACCATCGTTGGTGCAGAATAAACCGTCATATGTGATCATAAAACATACTGTATTGTAAAGTACAACAACTGCCCATATGAATAACACAGGTGATGCTTAGATTACATTTGTATTAGAACACAATTAAAAGAGTAGAAATAGTGTCTTTGTGAGAGATTATGTTCTTAAGCCCGAGATACACTTGAGCGTCCTCAGGTACGCCACTCTACGCGCGCATTTTGTGCGCATGTGTTTTGCTGCTATACTTCAGAAACTTTCTCCTTGTTGTAATATGAGCAGCTGCACACGGAGGGGACTCAACTGAGCTCGCTGATTGGTCACTTGCTGACACGCCTACTGAAATGATTGACAGCCAGCTCATGTAGCTCCTTGAAGACCGCGGCGGTGTTCATGCGGTGTTTCTACTATATATGTTGTAAAAAGTTCTCTCAGAAATAAAAATAATAACAGGGAGTGCTTTTCCTGCAGCACACAGCCCACCAGGGATATTTAAAACATTGCGCACCCAGGTAGGACCTGAATTCATTCATTTCATTCATGGAGTGAACGGAGGAAGAAGCGGTTACTTGACTTTAGGCAAAAAAACAAAAGAAAAGGCCCGATCAGCGATAAAGAAGGGGAATTTATTTCATTTGTGTAACATACAAAACAGTCCGGCGCCGGGGAAGTTTATGGTCAGACACCGCGTATCGCGCACGCGGACGTAAAAAAAAAGCTTTGCGCGTACATGCCCTGAGGGGCTACGCTTTTGCCTTGACGTACGTACGCTGCGTATAGGCGTATCGTGAGGACGCTCGAGTGTATCTCGGCCTTTAGATTCAAACTAAAATGGACTAAACTGTGTTAATGTCTGTTTTACTGAGAGGATCAGTAAAAGGTATCACTGGAACAGTTCAAAGAGACGAAGGTGTATCCCGCATCTCAATTAGACCATGGTTAGGTCAACTACACTCACAAACGGTTTTACTGGTTACATAAAAGACAAAGACATGTCTCCACACAAATAAGTTTGACCTTTTCCACATGTTGAGCATCTGCTGACCATGTAGTCATGGTGGGCAAGCATCAAAAACATTCTGTGCAATATCACGCAACATCCCAAGACTCTTAACCCCCACCAGCTGCTCCCCCAGACACCCTAGATGGCAGCTCTCTGCTCCACACAGAGGGCTGTGGTAGCTCTGTGGTTGTGTCAGGAAGGACATCCTGCGTCAAAACAATTGCCAAGTCTTCACGTGAGTTACTTTGGTGTGAAGGCCCCTGAAGAATGGAGCAGCCGAAAGAAAAAACACAACTTTGTGCTGTATCATCAAAGATTTTATATTCCACACATGGACACAGTCATCTTTCAGAAGAGGATAAAAATGTTTTATATATTTATTATTGTTATTACAGCAACAGTTTATGGACAACACAACAGTCAATTAAAACTTTAAAAATATTGTACAAAACTGTTTGCTACCTGTAGCTATTCTCATTGACCCCATCAAGAAGTTAGAGTGGGACCTTTAAATTTAAAGTTTGAGGCCCTGTACACAAGTAGCCTGGTGTTTGAAAAACGAATAACTACGCAAAAAAAATATCTCCGTACATACATGTTCGGATATTTAAAATGTTCGTCTACATGTCACCGTCTATTTTCACCACAGAGCGATTTAATAAATATGCTGAACCCATAGGTGGCAGTGTAGTGCAGTCACAACCCTTCAAAGCAACTACAACTTCCTGTTATTATTATTATTATTTTCATTTGTTTGTGTGGACAGACCGCGAGGTTGAACTACTATTAAATACCGTGTTGGAGAACCAAGTTAATAAAACGCAGGAAAATGTCAACTGGGAATCATGTCAGAGCAGGTATGTTGACATTTTAGCGCTTTTTTTAGAGCATTATGTGACGTCAGCGCCGTACGACCTGCCGCAGAAATACGCAAACCTCCGGTTCTGAAAGTCCACACGCAAACCCGAAAGCGGAGAATTCTCAAATCTCCACTTTGGTCTGAGTTTTTTTTATTATTCGTTTATAGTTACATCAACCGGAGTTCACGTGTGGATGAAAGGCCAAACCGCATGATAAACTATTTGGTTTTACTGATATCCGGCTACGTGTGTACAGGGCCTGAGAATCGTGTTGACCTTTCCATCAGTGTAAAGATACATTACTTATTTACAGACAAGTGTTTTTGTATGGTTTTAAATCAAACAAAAATTATCTTAAATATGAGACTTCACCAAGACTGGTTTTATCTCCTATTCTCTATTTACACATATTCTATGTCATGGAATAGTCCTGATCCATCCATCATCCATCCATCAGTCCATTACTTTTTACAAGCACGAACAGCAAACAGCAGCAGCTAGCTGTAGCCCTTCTGATGCAGTCTGTGAGCCACTTTACGTATATCATAAAACAGTTGTTTTCCTGCAGAACTGATGGAGGTGTCAATCTGGTGAGAATAAACCCGACAAGGTGATTAAAAGACCTATCAACACGTAAAATAATAAGTGCACATCAACTTTACATACCCCTCACTATAAAATACCTGAACTAGCCCTTTACTCTCCTTTTATTTTTTATTTTTACATTTCAGCTCAGTGTTTTGAAAGAGTCTTACTGGAATTACATTTTAAATACGTCAGAAATTTTGTTTAGTTGATGTTCAAAGTTCACAACATCCAACTGCACAGCTTTTATAAAAGGTAACTTGTTGATCTCACCACGGAGTCAGACTGAGTACAATTCACTCACACATACAAACACACACACATACAAACACACAAAAACACACGCAAACACACACACATACACACACATACAAACACACACACGTCCACACCAGTGTCTCGCAAACTCACTCATGCATGCAGAGGAAAAGACACTCATTGCTTCATCCTTCCCGTTGGAGCAGATGGCTCCACAGTCATCGCTGATGTTTCACACATCAATGGAGCACTCGCTGTCCTGACAAACACACAACTAACACACACTCCCTGTCCTGACAAACACACAACTAACACACACTCCCTGTCCTGACAAACACACAACTAACACACACTCCCTGTCCTGACAAACACACAACTAACACACACTCCCTGTCCTGACAAACACACAACTAACACACACTCCCTGTCCTGACAAACACACAACTAACACACACTCCCTGTCCTGACAAACACACAACTAACACACACTCCCTGTCCTGACAAACACACAACTAACACACATTCCCTGTCCTGACAAACACACAACTAACACACACTCCCTGTCCTGACAAACACACAACTAACACACACTCCCTGTCCTGACAAACACACAACTAACACACACTCCCTGTCCTGACAAACACACAACTAACACACACTCCCTGTCCTGACAAACACACAACTAACACACATTCCCTGTCCTGACAAACACACAACTAACACACACTCCCTGTCCTGACAAACACACAACTAACACACACTCCCTGTCCTGACAAACACACAACTAACACACACTCCCTGTCCTGACAAACACACAACTAACACACACTCCCTGTCCTGACAAACACACAACTAACACACACTCCCTGTCCTGACAAACACACAACTAACACACACTCCCTGTCCTGACAAACACACAACTAACACACACTCCCTGTCCTGACAAACACACAACTAACACACACTCCCTGTCCTGACAAACACACAACTAACACACACTCCCTGTCCTGACAAACACACAACAAACACACACTCCCTGTCCTGACAAACACACAACAAACACACACTCCCTGTCCTGACAAACACACAACTAAATCACACTCCCTGTTCTGACAAACACACAACTAACACACACTCCCTGTTCTGACAAACACACAACAAACACACACTCCCTTTCCTGACAAACACACAACAAACACACACTACCTTTCCTGACAAACACACAACAAACACACACTCCCTATCCTGACAAACACACAACTAATACACAATCCCTGTCCTGACAAACACACAACTAATACACACTCCCTGTCCTGACAAACACACAACCAATACACAATCCCTGTCCTGACAAACACACAACTAATACACACTCCCTATCCTGACAAACACACAACAAACACACACTCCCTGTCCTGACAAACACACAACCAATACACAATCCTTGTCATGACAAACACACAACTAATACACACTCCCTGTCCTGACAAACACACAACCAATACACAATCCTTGTCATGACAAACACACAACTAATACACACTCCCTGTCCTGACAAACACACAACAAACACACACTCCCTGTCCTGACAAACACACACTCCCAGTCCTGACAAACACACAACCAATACACAATCCCTGTCCTGACAAACACACAACTAATACACACTCCCTATCCTGACAAACACACAACAAACACACACTCCCTGTCCTGACAAACACACAACCAATACACAATCCTTGTCATGACAAACACACAACTAATACACACTCCCTGTCCTGACAAACACACAACCAATACACAATCCTTGTCATGACAAACACACAACTAATACACACTCCCTGTCCTGACAAACACACAACAAACACACACTCCCTGTCCTGACAAACACACACTCCCAGTCCTGACAAACACACAACAAACACACACTCCCTGTCCTGACAAACACACAACTAACACACATTCCCTGTCCTGACAAACACACAACTAACACACATCCCTGTCCTGACAAACACACAACTAACACACACTCCCTGTCCTGACAAACACACAACTAACACACACTCCCTGTCCTGACAAACACACAACTAACACACACTCCCTGTCCTGACAAACACACAACTAACACACACTCCCTGTCCTGACAAACACACAACTAACACACACTCCCTGTCCTGACAAACACACAACTAACACACACTCCCTGTCCTGACAAACACACAACTAACACACACTCCCTGTCCTGACAAACACACAACTAACACACACTCCCTGTCCTGACAAACACACAACTAACACACACTCCCTGTCCTGACAAACACACAACTAACACACACTCCCTGTCCTGACAAACACACAACTAACACACACTCCCTGTCCTGACAAACACACAACTAACACACACTCCCTGTCCTGACAAACACACAACTAACACACACTCCCTGTCCTGACAAACACACAACTAACACACACTCCCTGTCCTGACAAACACACAACTAACTCACACTCCCTGTTCTGACAAACACACAACTAACACACACTCCCTGTTCTGACAAACACACAACAAACACACACTCCCTTTCCTGACAAACACACAACTAACACACACTCCCTCCTGACAAACACACAACAAACACACACTCCCTATCCTGACAAACACACAACTAATACACAATCCCTGTCCTGACAAACACACAACTAATACACACTCCCTATCCTGACAAACACACAACAAACACACACTCCCTGTCCTGACAAACACACAACCAATACACAATCCTTGTCATGACAAACACACAACTAATACACACTCCCTGTCCTGACAAACACACAACCAATACACAATCCTTGTCATGACAAACACACAACTAATACACACTCCCTGTCCTGACAAACACACAACAAACACACACTCCCTGTCCTGACAAACACACACTCCCAGTCCTGACAAACACACAACAAACACACACTCCCTATCCTGACAAACACACAACAAACACACACTTCCTATCCTGACAAACACACAACTAATACACAATCCTTGTCCTGACAAACACACAACTAATACACACTCCCTGTCCTGACAAACACACAACTAACACACACTCCCTGTCCTGACAAACACACAACTAACACACACTCCCTGTCCTGACAAACACACAACAAACACACACTCCCTGTCCTGACAAACACACAACTAACACACACTCCCTGTCCTGACCAACACACAACTAATACACATTCCCTGTCCTGACAAACACACAACTAACACACACTCCCTGTCCTGACAAACACACAACTAACACACACTCCCTGTCCTGACAAACACACAACTAACACACACTCCCTGTCCTGACAAACACACAACTAACACACACTCCCTGTCCTGACAAACACACAACTAACACACACTCCCTGTCCTGACAAACACACAACTAACACACACTCCCTGTCCTGACAAACACACAACTAACACACACTCCCTGTCCTGACAAACACACAACTAACACACACTCCCTGTCCTGACAAACACACAACAAACACACATCCCTGTCCTGACAAACACACAACTAATACACACTCCCTGTCCTGACAAACACACAACAAACACACACTCCCTATCCTGACAAACACACAACTAATACACAATCCTTGTCCTGACAAACACACAACTAATACACACTCCCTATCCTGACAAACACACAACAAACACACACTCCCTATCCTGACAAACACACAACTAATACACAATCCTTGTCATGACAAACACACAACAAACACACACTCCCTGTCCTGACAAACACACAACTAACACACATTCCCTTTCCTGACAAACACACAACAAACACACACTCCCTGTTCTGACAAACACACACCAAACACACACTCCCTGTCCTAACAAACACACACACTTTGTCCTATCAAACACGCACACTCGGTCCTAACAAACACACAACAAACACACACACTCGGCCCCAACAAACACACAACAAACACGCACACTCTGTCCTAACAAACACACGCATCCTGTGTAAATCACATGTGAATGTGTGAATGGGCTTGCACACTCGTAGAACCAAGTCAAGCAGACACACTCTGTTCCACTCAGTTTGTGTGAGTGTCCTTATCTGTGCTAATTTATGAAGTGAGGAGACACTTTGTTGGCAAGTTGGGCCCAAACTCATTTCACGCTGTCACAGCTACAGCAGCACAGATGGGGTTAGAGAGAGAACCATCAGGGGTTGAGAGGGAGAACCATCAGGGGTTGAGAGGGAGAACCATCAGGGGTTGAGAGGGAGAACCATCAGAGGGTGAGCTGGAGAACCATCAAGGGAGTTAGAAGGAAAGCCATCAGCGGGTGAAATGGAAAATCATTCAAGTGTTAGATGTAGAACTGTCTGTGTTTGAGATGTAGAGCCATCAAAGTGTGAGATGGGACCCATCAGGGAATGAGATGGAGAACCATCAGGGAGTGAGACAGAGAACATTTCAGGAGGTGAGATGGAGAACACTCAGGGGGGATAGATGGGAACCATCCGGGGTTAGATGAGAAACAATTGGGGTGGTGATTAAGAATCATGAGTGGTGAGATGGAGAACCATGAAGGGAGTTAGATGGAAAGCCATCAGGGGGTGATATGGAGAACAATCAGGGGTGTTAGATGGAGGCCTGTCGGTCAAGAGCCATCTAGGTATGAGATGGGAACCATCAGTGGGTGAGACAGAGAACCATTAGGGGGTGAGATGGAGAACCATCAGGGAGTGAGACAGAACATTTCATTATGTGAGATGGAGAACCTTCTGGGGAGATAGATGGGAACCATCAGGGGGTTAGATGAAGAACATTTGAGGTGGTGATTGAGAATCATGAGGGGATGATATGGAGAACCATTGGAGGGGGGTGAGATTGAGAACCATTGGGAGGGTGGGGTGTTAGCACTTAGAATTTGCCATATGATCACTCTTTGCTACTACCACAGCCTATTTTTGCTGAATATTTGTAAAACATGATAAAGTAAAAGCCATTTTATTCTTTTTAATTTAGTTGGAAACCAATGATTACTTTCCAAAATGTTCAAGAACATCAATTCAATGTCTCATGGGACAGTTTGCAAACAGAGAATCAGGGTTGATTTTAACTGTTAATACCAAAGTTTTTATATTAATATTGTACAATTTGTAGTGCTCGGATCATGTGTTGGGGATGAGTGTCAGCTACTACCACAGTAGATTTTAACATAATAAGCAGCCCGATTTTTAACCAGTACAGGCAAAAGAGAGCACATTACACCAGTCTTGGCCTCCCTGCACTGGCTACTGGTTCATCTTTCAATCCAGTTCAAAATTCTCATGTATGTCTACAAATCACTGAACAGTCTCGCCCCCGCCTATCTCTCTGATTTGATCCACCCGTATGTCCCACTACGTGCTCTGAGATCAGCGGACCAGTTACTTCTAACAGTTCCAGGAACTCGTCTTAAATGCAGAGGTGACGGGGCCTTCTCTGTAGCAGGCCCAAGACTTTGGAACAAGTTATCTCTGTTCGTCAGACAGGCCCCCCCCTCTTGGTTTTCAAATCCCGTTTAAAGACTCACTACTATTCTGTTGCTTTCAACACCAGCTGATCTGTGTTTTGGTTGTTTTATTTATTATCTGCAATGTTTTTATGTCTATTTTTTATATTTTGTTGTGTGTGTTACCTGTTGTTTATTAGTTTGTACAGCACTTTGGTTGGCCTTGTCGCTGTTTTAAGTGCTCTATTAATAAAATGGTATGGTATGGTATAATGTCTGCAAAGTCCTAAACATTGTTGTGTCTTCTAAGTTTATTTGGCTGTTGTGGCCATCTTGTCCTGGATTGACCCCAAAACATAATCAGGTCTAGACGTTCATCCCTTGATTATTTCTCGACTGTTTCATTAAAATGTATCCTCTTGTTCATGAGATATTTTGCTAATTGATAGAGAATATTATAATCTTAGACAAAATTTGAGCCAGCTGAGGATTAAAAAGAAAATTCTTGGGGGAGGAAGGATTGATGGTTGCCAGGTAGATGTCCAGCGTTATTTAACTGAGTGTAATCTATGTTACTATGGTAACAAAACCTTCACCCTTAGTAATATTGGAATAAGGTGTAAAATGACAGCTGCTGGGCCCGTATGAATAAATGTTGCTGTGAACTGTCAGATAGGTAAAAAATGTTTAAACATGAGCAAAGACACGCAGACAAAGACAGGAGTATCAGAGTGGAGAGCTCAAACTCTTGGAAACGCAGCGTTTAACGTTTGCAGCACGAGGCATGGATCTGATCCGAGCCGCTGACAGTAAGACGGAGAAACACGGGCGTCCGCCCAAAAGTCTCTGGCACGTTTAACCAATTAATGCACCATAAAACACTGAGCTGAGGGTGTTGCAGAGTTTGTTCTTCTTTTATTAAACATTTGATCCAGACCATTTCAAATCAGACTTACTCCAGAATGTAAACAGTTGTAAATAAATTCATAATAGTCACTGCCTGAGAAAATCCTCCCTGGGGTTCAAATGACATTTTGCTAACACTTAGAAATAATCAGTCACATAATCATTCACCTGAAGGCTAATATTGAACAATATTCTTTTTATTTATTAAATGTGTTATAATTACAGGTGGTCCCCGACTTACGAGCGAGTTCCGTTTGTACGAGGTGCTCGTAACACAAAAATTCGTAAGTCGGAACCCGAAACACGTGTCGCTCGTAAGTCCAGATTTTCGGTCGTAAGTCGGAAAATTTAAGCTAGCGCTACTACGAACACCCATTTTTCAACACAAACGTACATACTGGTTCATAAACATGCTCAGAACTTTGTTTACAAACGGTTAGCTAACACACTTTCATCTAAAAGCACATACCAGTGCTGTTTGTTAGTCCGCTCGTAAGTCCGGAACCTCGTATGTCAATGACGTCGTAAGTCGGGGACCACGTGTACAATGTTTATGTTATAAATAAGATGTGTTTCAGTTGGTAGTGCTGTCGCCTCTCAGTAAGACGGTTGCCGAATCGAATCCCAGCCGGTGGGCCATTCTGGGTGGCGCTTGCATGTTCTCTCCATGCATGCGTGGGTTTTCTCTGGGTACTCTGGTTTCCTCCCACAGACCAAAAACATGTATATTAGACTGATTGGTAACTCTAAATTGTCCCTACTGTAGATTGGAGTGACAGAGAGATTGTTTGTCTTGTTTGTCTTTATGTGTCCCTGTGATGGACTGGAGACCTGTCCAGCATGTCTCCTGCCTCTCGCACAGTGACTGCTGGATATGGGCACTAGTGACCCCCGCGACCCAGAAAATGAAGAAGTGAGTAAAGATGGCTGGATGGGTAGATGGATGGATGGTTGGATGGATGGATGGATGGATGATGGATGGATGGATGATTTCAATTTCTTTATGTGATATACTGTACTTGTTATAACAGAAACAATCCCAAACATCTTTCTTTCCCCGTGGCTTCTTGTTTTCTGCACATCATGCTGCTCTAAAACAGTCAGTCTGAAGTATGATGTTTGCTTTTTATGTATTATTGCAGAAAACAGGGATGGTTTTGCCCTAGTTATGCAGGGAACAAGCCTACTTTAACTGGATGAAGCCATCGGTAGCTTCCTTGATTTTCTCTCAGATGGCTTCATTCAGCAGCTCCCCCTGGCTGTTCGTTTCAATCCCCCTGCCTCTTCATCACCTCATCTTCTCTGATTCCTGTCTGCTGCG
The DNA here is from genome assembly GCA_038048925.1 of Garcialebias charrua. NCBI lineage: Eukaryota > Metazoa > Chordata > Actinopteri > Cyprinodontiformes > Rivulidae > Garcialebias > Garcialebias charrua. Next base: position 45,352 of record JBBPBX010004170.1, on the reverse strand, counting down.
CTGATAGAGGCAGACAACACTGCAGAATGCCTTTTCACACATCATATTTACCCTGATAGATCGGTGTTTCATTTTAAAGCTCACAGTATTTTTCTCAGACAGTACTTTTTAATGTTTTGATGAAGAGGTTCGATACAAACTGTTTGAGTTTTACTCTCTGGACTCTGAAACTGTGGCACAGACCTGAAGATGACAGACTAACTGGACTACAGTAATATGTTTCAAGTTGGTGATATTTGACCTTTGCAGAACAAAGTTTTGGTAAAACGTGAAATAAATTTGATACGTTTCTGTCAGAGTTTTAGAGTTAAAATCTTCTTCTGATGAGAAATGACAGAGTTATAAACAGACCAGATGGAATTTATTGGACTGAACTGGGATTTTGATGTCTTAAAAGGTTTTTGATTTGTGGAGATTTTACCACAATTGCCATGAGGTCACACATAAACTTTTGAGCTGACTAAACTTTTAAAGAAAATGCAAACAAATGTTCTCACTCCCAAAGTTTATACAGTTTATTCATCAAAGCGTAGGCATTTTTCTCTTCTTTCAATCTGTGTGTATCTCACTGCTGTAGGACTTACATGTTTCTCTAAAAATGACCGCAGAATTCAGATTATAACACACTTAAAAGTCCCATAGACTTCCATTGTATCTGAGCTCAAACCCAATACAAATGATAGTTTTCGCACAACTGTTTTAGGTTTACTTTTTACTCTGCGTGACTTTCTGCTGTTACTGAGTAGAAGACACAGATATGTGGTCACCATAGTGATCCTGATAAGCCAGTGCAGTGGTACATGGTGAACTTGGGGGGGGGGTTACAATACTTCAACATTTTGTCATCTTAGATATCATAAAAATCTGTCTCAAGCCAGAAAACTTTTGAATTATTTGTGAAAATTGCCACATGAGCGCTGAATAATGAATGAAATTAGATAAAGAAATTTGATTTTAATTGTCAAAGCTCAATACTGTATACCAAAGGGCTAGTGAAAAGCTAAAAGTAAAAGGCTTGCTAAAAGCAGCAAAAAATTTAGCAAAAAGCTAAAAGTATCCAAAAGCTAGTTAAAATCTAAAAGTAAAGATCACAAACTAAAAATGCCACATCTAAAAGCCTGTTGTCTTTAATGCAGCTTTTATTTGATTTACATCCCAATTAAATTGTTCTGGTAGGTGATTTTAATTTAGATTGGCTCTCTCCTGTGTGTGAAGACTTCAAAGAATTTGGTTTATCTTCAGACCTCATTCAGATCATTGATAGTCCCACTAGGCCTAATTCAAAGTGCCCTGCCAAATCATCTCTCCTGGATCTTATCATCACTAACATGCCACATAAATACCCTGGGTTTTGTGTTTTTACAAATTATTTAAGTGACCACTGTGTAGTTGCTACTGTTAGAGATACAAAAATGCCTCGTTTCAAACCTCGAACGATTGTAAAACAAAAATATGAAGCATTTTTGTAAACAAGCCTTTCTTTGGGATCTGTTCCACTTTGACTGGCATTGCATATCATTAAAGGGGACCACATATTGGTTTTTTAAATGTTTATCGTATGTCTGTGTGCTATCCAGACCCCGTTCATTCAATTTAATACAAAAAATAATTCTTAGATAATAAATTATACCCTTTTTAATTCTGCCATTTCTAACTTCCGTTCTAAACGACCTGTTTATGATAATGAGCTCTGAAGTCCACGCCCGTCAAAACTCTGTCTCCGCCCTCTGTAACTGCCAGTATCTCAAATCTGTTGTTGTTTTAAAATTAGCCTTTTTTTATTACTCGTTTGACTTACTGTTAGTGCTAGCTTAAAAAATAACTTACCGAAAGCTGTTTGTGTGCGCCGCCATTAGCTGCTCCTTTTTATCATGCCCTCCCGAATCCGAGCTCTTCCTCCTCCTTCGGTAACAAACAGCCCGCGTAGCTCCTGCTAGTTGCATGCAGCGCTTTGGTCCACGGCTGCACATCCAATCCAGACAAACGCAAAGAGTGTTTCCAGTTAATTTGTCCATATGAGGCAACCTAACCTCTGACCGGACCGGACCCACACTGTCCTCAAAAGCCAGCAGCTAACTGCAGCCCGATCTCTCCGGAAAAAAAAAAAAAAAAAGATGCCGCGACCGGGAAGCGAACCCGTGTCCTTCGGATAACGAGTCCAATTCACTACCTCTAGACCAACCGGGCAGTTATGCAAAAAGCAGTCTTTCATCGTATAAGAAACAATCACAACCACCTACATTTAGAACGCTGAAGTTTTGATTAGATTTTGATGAAGTGAAAGGTATTCTTAAAATAAATAAGTTGCTAATCTGAAAATATATCGATCAGTGGTGCTTGATGGTACAGACTGTCGTCCCGCGAGTAAGTGTGTGTGTGTGCACAGTTTTCTGCCGGCTGCGCGTTGGGAGCGATATTACACTAAAAATTGAACTAAAACGTAAAAATAACAATTATAAAGTATTATTATGTCGATGTATATATCTAGTTTCACCCCGATTTCTCCGAAACAAAAGGCTTTAAATAAAAAGGGGGAAAAAAAAGATGCCGTTGACAGGATGCGATCTCTGGTCTCCTGCGTGCCGCTCAAGTGTCGTAACCGCTCAACCAAACTGACAGTTGTGCAAAAGTAGTCCTTCATCATATAAGAAACAAGTCCAAACCGCGAGAGTGTGTGTGCACAGTTTCAACGAGACAGAGTTCATTCAAACAAGGTAATAAAACATTCTGGTTTTACTCGAGATGTGCTGCATGGCTGGAGCAGGGCAAACCCCTAGCCCCCCGGGGGCTAAATAAATGAATAAATGACCGCCAGGTCAGCTCCTAAACCGCTAGGCAACCGTGACATCTTTTATACTCAAGTGGGTGGAGCATCACCAGGGGTTGCTAGGTGAGGGGCTGGACTCAGGTTTGAGGTGATTGGCTACGGTTTGTGACGTCACAAACCGCAGGAAGTGTGAAACGAAGCGTTTTTAATCACAGACAAATAAATCTACTTAGAGTAAATAAACCACTGGGTGCATTTTTTTGGCACAAGGACTGTTTTTTTATGAAGTAAATACCCAAAATTGAGTAAAAAAACATTAAAAAGTGAATTTTGCATGTGTGGTCCCCTTTAAGTGCTGATGTGAACCTTGCTTGGAACTATTTTCATAATACTGTAGTTTAATTCATTTTGTAAATAAACATGCTCCACTTTGCCAGTTCAAAGTAAAGTTTGGGATAGCCCCTGTTCTACTTCTGAGTTAGCTGACCTCTTGCACAGGAGGGACCAGCTTTGGGCAACAGCAAGACAGAGTGGTTCGGTCACCCATTGGATGTAATTTCGTCAATTACCTCCTCAGCTGCTGTTTTTATGATGTTCTGGACACTTGTCACCCACAGCACGCATGCAACAGAGTATAAACTCAAAGTGAGAATGATACCTGCCCCTCTTTTGCTTTGACACATTTTTTTGTTTGATTGTCAAAGCACAATAATAATGTAGGTTGTTTTTTTGTTTTGTTTTGTTTTGTACATACAGAAGTAATGTTTAATAAAGGTTGCAGGTTTTTCTATTGTGAGCGTGCATGTTCCCCTGGACGAACCGATGACCATCTCGCTGAGAGGTGGCAGTTTTACCCACTGTGCCACCGTGTTGACCTGAATTATGGTAGCCAAAACCTAAAATTAGTGTTAGATAACTAAAATGTTAGTGTTAAAGGTGGGGTATGTAACATTGTAATGTAGTCTGTAACTTTTCAAACAATATATTTTTAACATATTTCTTCACTCTGTCACTATCTATTGACAGACTGATGTTAGACAAAGTAATCTCTGAAAAAAACTATAGTCCCCTTGCTTCTCTATCAGCATTTATAAAAACACTGAAAACACAGAGTGACCCGGACACTGACCAGCCAATAAAAACAGAGTTGTTTGTCACGCCCCAACCCACGCCCCCACCTGTCCCAGCCGCAGCGCCGCGGCTCGTTCTCATTCAAAGGATTGCAAAGCGATGCAGGACTGTTTTGTATGTGACACAAAATGTATTAAATATCCCTTCTTTATCCCAGAGCTGGACTTTTATTTAGTTTTTTTGCCAAAAGTCAAGTGATCGCTTCATCCTTCACTGACAGGAATGAGGAAATGGATTTGTCACGACTCACGAGCGAATTAAAACATGTCCAACGTTGCTTCGTGAACCTCTGCTGATTTCTTCTGGTTTTTGTGTTGTTGGATGAGTGATTCATGGTTTTATTATATTTTTTAAACAGTTATATTATCATATAAACACAGAACTTCGGAGCGCAGAGACAGGACATGTAGAGGAGGCGGAACATTCCAGACATTCCAGACCAGCGCTGACAGACATGAGGAAGTCACGAGCGAATTAAATCATGTCCAAACGTTGCTTCGTGAACCTCTGATGATTTCTGCTGGATTTTGTGTTGTAGGACTAGCGCTCCATGGTTTTATTTTATTTTATTAGAAGGTTTTATTAACATAACACAGAATATCGCAGCGGCTCTGAGCAGACAGCAGCAGGGGGCGGAGCAGATAATAATAATAATAATAATGAATTCAATTTATAACGCGCTTTTCATTAGTGAAAATCTCAAAGTGCTACACACATTGAATGCTACACACATTCATACACCGGTAGCGGCAGACTACCATGCAAGGTGCTTTCCAGTCCTACCGGGAGCAACTCGGGGTTAAGTGTCTTGCCCAAGGACACAACGACACATGGTGTGGGGAACCGGGATTCGAACCGCCAACCTTCCGATCGGGGGACGACTGCCATTACCACTACGCCACGGCCGCCCCAAGATCCCAAGTTCAGCGGAAGCACGGACTGTCTGGCTCCCCCTCTGTGCCATATTTGGCTCTGAGGGGAGGGAGCAGAATGCTTTTCTGCGCTGAAAATATTTCTAAGTCCCAGAGTGTTCAAAAACCGCATACTATACCTTTAAAGTTAACCTCTAGCTAAAAGTTAAGACTAGATATCAGAACATCAAAGCTAAATTTAGCAGAACTGTTACTAAAATGAACACAAAATAAGCAAAATGATTGATTTAACAGATACAGTATACAAGATACAAGATACAAGAATCTTAATATAGCAAAAATATAAAATATATATAGCTTAATATAGCAAAAAACTAAAACCAGTGGCTAAAAGGTAACCTCATCAAAACAGCTGCTAAAAGCAAAGAAAAAGCAACACAGTGACAACAATGGTCAAATGAACATAAAAGTTGCATTATGTAAAATAATAAAGAATAAAAAGTGTCTGCTAAAAGTTAAAACCAGTAAAACAGCAGCTAAAAGCTAAATTGAGCAGAACAGAGCCAGAGTGCTGAAGTAGATGTCCAAGAAAGAATTAAAGAGATTTTAATGTTTTTCTATGTGAAAATATTTTCGTAAATTAAAAAAAAACAAAAAAACATAGAGTTTAAAGGAAAAGTTTGGTTGTGTTCAACATAAATGTTGTAAAAAAACGACTGAAAGTGGTTCCAGTCTCTTCCAACTGATCTCCGGGATGTTATCGACCCAGACTCTGCTGCTTATTTCTGCTCGCTCACGCAGTCCGTTTTGTGCTGGCATGAACACATCTCTCTCATTTTCTGTGCACCAAGCATGCCATTTGAATTTTTAAGACGTTTCATGCAATTTCATCAGACCTGCCCACACCAGAGAAGTTGCTGATAAATTTAGCTCAAGTATACGAGGCTCCAAGGTGACTGGTGACAGTCATGTGTGGTCGTTTGCCAATTAAAAGTCCTAATATAGCTTTCTCTTCCTGCTTTGGGTGACAAACACATCAGAAAATGGGTTTTGACTGGATAAATGCAGAATGTTATGTTCATGGATGTGATTTAGCCCACAAATCTCTGAGTGATGATGTATTTATGTTTACTTTGATACAATTTAGGTTTGAAGGCTTTAAAATGTTGAAGGTGGAATAACGGCTCCATTACTTTGTCATTGGGTTAATGAATGTCAGTAATTAATGTGTTGGAAGTGAGTGAACATCTCACAGGAGTTAATTAAAAATGTGGATTCAATTTTTAGGTTTGTTTAAAACAAAATATAAAGCAGAATTTATTATTAGACACAAAAGGAGAGTTTACAAAAACTAAATGAGACACTGTAGAGGAGGATCAGTCAGGTGTGTGCCTGTCTGTTAGTAAGTATCTCATGAACTGCAGAGCAACTTTTATTGAAACATTTTAAATTTAATTCAATTCGATTTCAATTCAGTTTACTGTATTTATATAACGCAAAGCCATCTCAGGCCACTGAACAGAAACATTCATGTATAAAATAAGAAGTTAACAGAAACATTCCTATGTAAAAATAATAATTTAACACTATTTATCTGATTTTTTTTATATATATTTACTATTTTTAAGAATGAATTATTCTGAATTCTAAATTATTCTGAATTATTGTTCGAGTACAGTCGACTGACTGTTGCTGTAAAAGCAGCTCAAAATGGCCAGCAGAGCTAATCTGTATCAATCAAAACAAAATGTCTATAACTTTTATTTTTACAGCTACTGAGCGACATATTTGTTTCCCAATGCAGAGTGAAGAGGAGGAATTGGAAATACACTCCGTATATGTGTACGCTATGTTCATCCGTGCATGTTGTGAGCATGATAACTTAAAAAACAAGTGAGGTACTAACATGTGGCAGGTGGTGGAGTTTTCTCTGGGGCGGGTGGCGGGGGGGACATACATACATACATATACCATATTTTTCGTTGCATATTTGCACAATTTGCATGCCCTGCAACTTACACGTGGAAGCAGCAT
>JBBPBX010004170.1:0-33080 GCA_038048925.1 Garcialebias charrua | reverse complement strand
ATACTAATCTGTCATGTGTTTGCACAACTAAACTTTGCTTTGTCACCTCAGCAACTCGCCTCAAATGTGTAAAAATGTTTGATTTTCTGGTGGTTTTCAGAGAAAGTTCACACAGTGAGGCTGAAGTTACACTCAGGACGTGACTACCCAGAATGTGTTGATTTCTTTTTCTTGAGTATCCTTCTATCACTGAAGTTTTTCTCTCTCATAGTGCATAAAACTGGAGCAGGAAATAACTAAAAATAAACTCTCTTCTGCAGATATAAATATGAGTACATGTATTGTACATTTACGTGTTACTCTTGGTCAGCACTACAGAGAGCCACTGCAGAGGGACCGCATGAGCCATGTGTGGCAGTCACTATAAATGTGTGGCTGAATGAGATCTACAGTAAACTCAACATTTCTGAACCAAAACAACCTGACACCACTCAGAAATGTTATAATTACACATCTCTGCTTTCAAGATGTCAATCATCAACATATGAAAAACAGTTTGTCATCAATGTGTACATATCAGTATCACAAATGAGTGCTTAATCTGCAGTAAATCATAGTCTGTGTACATTTATATTCTGCATGTGGACAATAGCTATGTGTTTGACAGTAAAAGGGTTTTGAGCATCAGTGACAAAACAGAAACAAAGCCATTCATTGGAGAAAAGCATTTCAGCTGTCACCTGTCATGCCTGTTTTAAATTAAAATCATGTGTTGCTAAAAAAAATGGATGGCATTTAGTCATCCATCTGTTCACCCTTTTACTGCTGCTAATCTGTAATCCATGAAGTCAACAGGTCCAGGAGGAAAACCCAGACCGACCCTCTCCAGCTCCTGGGGATCCCAAAGTTTTCCCAGTCCAAATAGGATACATAGTCAATCAAGTACCGTATTTTTCGGAGTATAGGTCGCATTGTCCAATTATTGCCAAATAATTGGAAAAATCCATATATAGGTCGCACCTGAGTATAGGTCGCACCTACGTCAAAATGTGGACCGTGTTTAGCTCTGCTGCAAATGTCTCTGCCACAGGAGCGCACAGCAAGGCTTTAAAGAAGATTAACAAAAAAACAATTATTTGTTTGATAAAAAATTATAGCAAATATGTGTCTGAGCTGAACTTTTCTTTAATAAATGAATAATTTTAGCAGGATAAACACCTAAAAATATATATTTGTTAACTGACATTATTGTAAGAGTTTAATTTTTGTTAATAAATGATTACAAATCAGCTTATTTTATTTAAAAAAGCCATATATAAGTTACACCTGAGTATAGGTCGCACCTGAGTATAGGTCGCAGGCCATGAAAAAAATGATAAAAAGGTGCGACCTATACTCTGAAAAATACGGTAAGTTCTGGCCACACAGCCTGGCCACCAAGTGAAGGAAGCTTATTTCAGCTGCTTGTATCCAGGATTTTGTTCTTTTGGTCCTGATCCAAACCTCATGACCACAGGTGAGAGTTGGAATGCAAACAAACTGGTAAATCCAGAGCTTTACCTTTCAAACGAACTCATTTTTCACCATGACAGATCAAAGCAACACCCTCATTACTGAAGATGAGGTCCTGATCTGTCAATCCATCTCCCGCTCCATCCTGCCATCATGTAGAAACAAAACTCTTAATGCTTGAACTCTTTCATCAGAAGCAAAGACCTGCTCCCAATTCAGAGGGCACATTCCACCATCTGGTTGAGACCCATGGTCTTCGACGTAGAGGAGCTGACTCCCATCCTAGCTGCCTCCACTTGTCCTTGTGCTGCATCAGTTTGCTGAAGGTCAGAATCCAAAGACACCAACAGAAAAATATAGTCTGCAAAAAGTTAAGAGAGACCCTGAAGTTCCCAAACCAGATCTCCAATGGAAAAAAATACAAAAAAAATCTGAAATTTGCAAAAACGAAACTGAAATAAATTAGCATAAAAAGACAAAATAGGCACAAAAAAGTAGCTAAAAAAGCCAAAACAAAGAGTTTAAGTTTGCAGAAAGAAGTTGAAATTAGCATAAAAAGTTGAAATCATTTGAACGAATCATAAAAGGTGAAAGTAAAAATAGTTGGTAAAAGGCTCAAATTAACAAAACAAAAAAAGTCCTAAAAGTAGCTGAAAAGGCTGAATTCAGCAGAAAGACACCAAAATGATAATAAAACGCCATAATTAGAAGAAATAAGTTGAAAGGAGCAGAAAAAATATGAACAAAGCTAAAAGGAGCTGAAGCAGAACAACAGCTGAAATGAACAGGCCGGCTAAGCTAAATATTTCAAAAGGTTAAAATTGCACAAATACCAAAAGTCAGAGCCTGCGTGTTTTTGTTGATTTTTTATTAATTGATTTAAATGATCACCATAAAGACAAGAGAGGAATGTGTGAGCGGTGCTGGATAAATAAAAGATTTGAGGAAGTTATTAAACAGATACAAGGAGGACTTTTCAAGGACGTGTTTGTTAACTCTCAGTGATGGTTAAAGGTTGCACATGCACGCCGCACGGCCTCGCAGACCTGACAGATTTTCAAGCGTCTCTTTAAACTGCAGCGAGGCGACGCGCTAACCTTTCTGCTCAGCTGGGATTTGAAAGCAGCTTCCGTCCACTCACCAACTCTCTGCAGACGCTAAACAGTGAAAACGCCTGGATCGATCCTGCTGGCCTATTTTTAACCCGACGCCTTTTCTTTTATTCATTTTAACAAAAACCTGGAGGATTGTGCTGCAGCTGCACACATCACAAGTCCCACACACTTCCACAACGACAGTCTCTCTACTGTACATCTCCAAGAAATGTTATAACCATTTATAATTACCAAAAACATTTGTATTATAAACATGGGCAGCACGGTGGCACAACTGGTAGAGCTGCTGCCTCTCAGCGAGAAGGTTGTCGGTTCAAATCCCGGTCCGGGGCCTTTCTGGGTGGAGTTTGCATGTTCTCCCCGTGCATGCGTGGGTTTCCTCCGGGTACTCCGGTTTCCTCCCACAGACCAAAAAACATGCTTGTTAGGCTGATTGGTGACTCTAAATTGACCCTAGGTGTGAGTGTGAGAGTGGATGGTTGTTTGGTGTGAGTGAGACAGGTCCCTCTTGTAAATGAGTCCCCGTGACTCAACGAGGCTAGCCTGTATAAATAAAGGTTGAATGAATGAATGAATGAATTATTATGTATTACAAAGTGCAGAGAGTCCGCGACTTACGGCGCCCTCGACCTACGGCAACTCGGACTTACGTCACGCATCATAATTAATAAAAATATTACCGTATATAAAAAAAAATATATATATTTTGTTTGTTTGTTTAAATGTTCTTTATTTTATGTGTACAGCACTTTGTTGCAGCTGTGGTTGTTTTAAATGGCTTTATAAATAAAGTATTATTATTAAAAATATATATATTTTTTAAGCCGAATTACGCAGTTTCTGGTAGTTTTCGACAGTTTCCGGCCGCAGTGTTTTTAGCTTCTGTTAGCTCATCAGCCGTACCGTGTTAGTTCAGAGGTTGCTTCGCACGGACACATTACCTCCAGCTGAACAGGGGCTTTGTGGTTGGATGGATATACGAAGGGAAAAGACGCTGTTGAACGCGTGAAGCATTAGACAGCTTAATGTGACCGGACAACCACCACCTAACATGCTAACGTTAGCTCCACCGGAGACAGGACCCGACAGGCCGCGGAGACGCCTGCTGCAGCCGTTAGCTCGCCTGATGTCTGCCTTTTAGCCTCAGATGTTTGATGGACACCGAACTAACATGCTAAAACACGGAGAAAGCTGCGCAGCCTTTTTGGAGGGATGACACCGAGCTAACGGAGGGCTAACGTGCGCAGCTATGGAGCAGCTAATGCTAACGCGGCGCGGAGCCTGCTTGACCAGCTCAAAGTAAGAAATTAATTACAGGTGATCCCGACTTACGAGCGAGTTCCGTTACTACGACTATCTCGTAAGATGAAAATTTGTATGTCGGAACACGAAACACGTGTCGCTCGTAAGTCCGGATTTTCGGTCGTAAGTCGGAAAATTTATGCTAGCGCTACTACGAACACTCGTTTTTCAACACAAACGTACATACTAGTTCATAAACATGCTCAGAAACTTGTTTACAAACTGTTAGCTAACACACTTTCATCTAAAAACACATACCAGTGCTGTATTTTCTGTATGTTCTGTACAACTTTACTATTCGTTAGTCAGCTCGCAAGTCCCGAACCTCGTATGTCGATGTGCTCGTAAGTCGGGGACCACCTGTATTTTTTTATCCAAATGTGTTTTTATAATTATTACTACACTGTGTTAGGATAGGTGAAGTGCTTGGTAACTGTAAAGTAATGTACATGTACGCGTAGGCTCGGGTGGTCCCCGATTTACGTCAAAATCAGGTTACGAACGGCCTTTAGGTCCGGAACTCGTTCGTAAGTCGCGGACTCCCTGTATATATCTTCTGCCAATTACACACAATTCTCCATTAAAACCACATTTAATTTACTTATTTATTCAGAATAATGTCATAAAATAAAAAAAGAAGTGGCTGCATTTGTGTTTTTCCTTTAAACAAAAGGAAAAACATTTAAAGTGTGTATCTGCCGCAGCATCCGAGGCATCAGGGGTTAAAATGTTTGGAGCATCTCTTCAAGGATTCGGTGTGATTATGTTTGCATCAACAGGTTTGGTGTTTAGAATAAAATGGGTGAAGTTGTGAGTCATCGGGTGGGTTCACGTCGTCCCACACAGCCTCATGACTCCACAGAGTGTTCGCTCAACTAACTTTAATTAAAAAACACCAATCTGGAGTTTCAGTAGGAACGCAAGGATCTGACTTTACTTCTCCACCTTCCACAGCGTTTTGTTCTCGCCTGCTGCAGAGGCCCAAAACGTGTGCGTCTGTCAGTAGCGTTAGCAAAATATCTTCGTGATCCACTGAAAGGATTTTAATGACGCGCTCAGGAAATGATCAACTGATGAACTTTTAGATCCAGCACAGTTCAAGAAGGCCACCGCAGCTAACCGAACAGAGAAAACAATTTCTATAAGATGGAGCTAAAAGGTAAAATTCATCAAAAACACGCACGCTCTGACTTTTGGTATTTGTGCAATTTTAACTTTCTGAAATATTTAGCTTAGCCGGCCTGTTCATTTCAGCTGTTGTTCTGCTTCAGCTCCTTTTAGCTTTGTTCATATTTTTTCTGCTCCTTTCAACTTGTTTCTTCTAATTTTGGCTTTTTATTCTCATTTTTGGCGTCTTTCTGCTGAATTCAGCCTTTTCAGCTACTTTTTAGGACTTTTGTGTATTTTTGTTAATTTGAGCCTTTTTCCAACTACTGTATTTTTACTTTCACCTTTTATGATTCTTTCAAATGATTTCAACTTTTTATGCTAATTTCAACTTCTTTCTGCTGACTTAAACTCTTTGTTTTAGCTTTTTTTAGCTACTTTTTAGTGCCTATTTTGTCTTTTTATGCTACGGTAATTTCAGTTTCGTTTTTGCAAATTTCAGATTTTTTTTGTAATTTTTTTCAGCCTCTCTCTGCCTATATCAGCTTATTCTGCTAATTTCTGCTCCTTTCAACTTATTTCTTCTAATTTCGGCTTTTTATTCTCATTTTTGGCATCTTTCGGCTGAATTCAGCTTTTTCAGCTACTTTTTAGGACTTTTGTATTTTTGTTAATTTGAGCCTTTTTCCAACTATTTTTACTTTCACCTTTTATAATTCTTTCAAATGATTTCAACTTTTTATGCTAATTTCAACTTCTTTCTGCAAACTTAAACTCTCTGTTTTAGATTTTTTTTTTTAGCTACTTTTTTATGCCTATTTTGTCTTTTTATGCTACGGTAATTTCAGTTTTTTTTTGCAAATTTCAGATTTTTTTTTGTAATTTTTTTCAGTCTCTCTCTGCCTATATCAGCTTATTCTGCTAATTTCTGATCCTTTCAACTTAGTTCTTCTAATTTTGGCTTTTTATTCTCATTTCAGCATCTTTCTGCTAAATTTAGCCTTTTCAACTAATTTTTTTGTTAATTTGAACATTTTTTTCAGCCATTTTTTGGTTGCTACTTAAACTTTTTGATTCTTTCAAATGTTTTCAATTTTTATACTAATTTCAACTTCTTTCTGCAAATTTAAACTCTTTTGTTTAAGCTTTTTTTTTTTTTGCTACCATAGTGTGTTCTCTGTCGGAGTGTGAACACATGGATGTTGTTTGAACAAGTTCATCGTGGAAACACAAAGACGCTCTCAGAGCAGCAGAGACCCCCCTCCCTCCACATCTGCATCTGCCTCTCAATTAACCTAATGGAAGTGGCAATTAATTAACTCCTCTCAAAGAATGATTAAGGAGCTGCCAATCAACTGAGTGGGCGGGCTTTAAGAAATGACAAGTTGGAGGCAGTGATGGAGAGAAAAGAACTAATTGAGCAACACACTGAGTCAGGATTAGGATGGATTTACGTCAAATCTGAAACGAATCCCTGAGGGGTGACCTTTGACCCCTGCGGACTGACTGTTTCAGATGGAAGCTGACGTGTGCAGGCAGGGGCGCCGTAAGGGGGGTAAAAGTTGGTACGATTCCAGGGGCCCTTGACAAACAGGGGCCCCAAATTGGCCTTTTTTTATTTTTATTTTTTTCATGGTGTGGTGGGCCCCTGATAATAATACATTAATGGTAGTAGCTTTGTTTTTACTTGTTTTAACAGTAAAACCTAAATATTATCTCTCCCAGACCAAAAAGCAAACATCGTGATATTTTACAAACACCCCTCTGTATCTGCATTAAATGGTATGTTCCTAGCTGCTTTGGGCTCTGGCTCACCACACAGCAGCGTCAAGTGAGCTCAGAGGCTCTGAAGTCAGATGATGACAGACATGCAGCCCAGAAAAATCGTAAAATCAGGCTGTCAAAATAGGAAAGAGAAATAAGAAAAGGAAGACAGACAAAGGAAAGGGTCTCGATTTGTAACAGTTTTCCCCAAGAGAGGTGGGTATAGATGTGCGTGATTATCAACCTGTTCGCTAGCTTAGCCTCGTTTTTTTTTTTTGCTCCCTCCCTCTCTTCTCTGTCTGTTGTCTGCTCTGAGCTCGCAACCAAAGTTATGAACCACACGTCACCATCCAACCACAGACAGGTCTTTTTCATTAAAATTACTGAACCAAGAGGCGGAAGTGACAAAATCTTAGATTTATTAATACTGTAACGACCGGAGGAAGCTTCAAGCTGGGTGAAGCCAAAGAGAAGCGGCTGGGAGGTCAGAAAGAGTGTGTATTTTTTTGGTTGTTTTTTTAAAGAAAGGAGATGAACGATAAATTCCAAGGTGACATGAAGAAAACAGATGGAGTGAAAGGAAAATGTGGAGAGGAGAAAGACAAAAGTTCAACAGGGATAGCTCAGATCATTTCAAATGGGGCTCTGTGAAAAGGTTGTAAACAATTAATATCTTACCTGTTGTAGAAAGCTCCCTGAACAACCTCTGTTTGAGGAAATTAAAGATTATTTCTGACCAGATTGATGAGCTAATGGCTAGTCAGAATTGTTTGTGACCAACATTGTTCTCAGAACAACTTCAGTCTTTATGCAGATAATCTTTTAAAAACCTCAACATCTCTGTGACTTGTGCAGTTTGCCCTCTGTTGCAGACAAAAAGGTGATGTTTGTGTCTGTCCATTTGTTTTGTCATCTTTTTTCATGCATTCAACCTTTATTTATACAGCTTAATCCCACTGAGCCTCCGTAATGTTAGCAAATTGAGCAAATTGAGTAATGCTAGCAAAATATTTCATAAACCCCATCAAACTTTAATAAAAACTCTCAGAAAGTAATAACTGCATGCACATTTAACTCAACAAAAGATAATAAGATACACATGTTTTTATTTTGTAGACCAGATTAGAATATTTAGTTAAGCATCCAAATATGCTTACTGTCATTGTGTTTTAGGTAATGCCATTATGCAGTATTCCAGGAAGAAAAACAAGAAAAGTTTAACTTTTTTTATTATTATTATTATTATAGGCAATATTTCTTAATTACATTAAGATGTATTATTTGTTGGGTTTGATTCTATTTGTAGATATTCAAATTAATTTACTAGATAGTCTCGTCTTCTTTACAGACATTTTGTTGTATTGCTTAGTAGAATTTGAATATCTACAAATAATACCAAAACCAACAAGTAATATAATTTAGAAATGTTGCCTAAAATGCACATTGACAATAAGCATATTTGTATGCTTAACTAAATATTCTTGGGCTACAAATGTTTAAGTTATATATTATATTTTGTTGATTTAATATATCTAAGATTTTGTCACCTCCGCCTCTTTGTTCAGTACTTTGATTTGCAAGACATGCTTTGATTGAATGAAAACAACCTGGCTGTGATTGGCTGGTGATGTGCTTCATTTACATATAACTTGGGTTGAACATGCAGAGACAGAGCCACGAGCAAGCAGAGGGAGATGAGTGTGATTTGAATGCACATGCTTCAAATTATTGTTCATTTATATTGATATCTGCTGTTAAATCAGTGTTACTCAAGCTGGTGGCACAAATGTAACGACATATTTCACCAGCATTTAATCAATGAAAGAAAATGTTTACCAAGATATTCATATATACATATAACTTATCCCTGTACTATTCACCACACTTAACAACAGATGAGTCAGAATCAGCAGCAACCCAAACTCCCAATATCAGTGGAGCTCCTCCTCCCTGTCCCTGTGAAAAAGGTGAGCAACACTGTTCATTGACATGTAAGGTAACTGCAGAGCATACATGGCAACCCCTTGGGACATTTACCTGTATAGTGACTGTCAAAAATCCGTAATTGTAATTTTCACCAACAACTCTGTATTGGGGGTGGGGGGCTGTCTGCGGGGGAGATACAGCACAAACCAGGCAGAAAGGAGGTCGGGGAGAGAACTTATTTCTAACGGCAGAACGATTTGTAGAACGATTGGAGCACTATCATCACAAAATATGCACATATCACAGTTACTTCATTAGACAATAATATTAACAATGACATATAAAGACAGACTGGGTGTAGAGTTGAAGAATGTGTTCATTTAACTTTACTGTATTGGGTTGTTTTACATTTGAAACAGAGTTTTTTTAAAGAAAATTTGTAAAACTGAAAAATATCCGTGATGTTGCTTTCTACACCTGTATACCTGCAAAATTAGGGAAAATCCATTTAAATTATGGACAATTTGACATGTATGATAGAGTCTCTGGGGATTTTCCTCTCTCTCTTGCGCTTTCTACCATTACACAACAAAACTGAAATACTTATTGCAGGGGGGCCCAATTGGATTTTTTTTCATGGGGCCCAATATTCCTGGCGGCCCCCCTGTGTGCAGGAGTAAAAAGAGGAGCTCTTACTGTGTTTCTTTGTCCTATGGGTCCCCTGAAGACCCCCTTGATGCTCCTGAGCTGTCCGTCACGCAGGTGGGTGGAGCTGATCACGATGTAGTAGCACGCCATGCTGCCCTTTGACCTGCTTCAGGGTCAGAATGTCACTTTTCAGCGTGGAGATGAACAAAGATCAAACAGAAAAGGAGGAAGTTTCTCCTCCGCTGCTCTCGTTTATTCCCCCTCTTTGCCAACTTTCTCTAAGTTTCTCTCAGCTTCTTGTCAATAGTTGCTGCTGTTAGTTCTCCTCCTCCTCCTCTTCGTCTTAGATCATCTTGCAGAGTCTTTCTCTTTGGGATGGTGTGCAGACATCTCTCTGCCTCAGAGTCTAAATTTCTTTGTGGAATCTCAGCTGCTCACTGATCAGTCTCTTCCTCCTCCTCCTCTTCACTCCCTCGGTCTCCTCAGGGGGAGGTCTTGGCTTCTTTGTCGCTGGATCAGTCTAAGTGGAGAGGAGGGCTACTTTTCTCCCCCTCTCCTCCTCTCTCCTCATCTCGTGGATGTTGTTGCTCCCTCTCCGGCTCTCCTTGTGATGAGGATGCTGCTCTCCTCCGCTGCGCTGCATGTGCCTCTCTCCTCCTCCTCCTCCTGCTGATCTCCTGCTCTGCGGCCAGCAGAAGTGCTTTGCTCCTCACTTACCCGCGGTTACCATCTGCCCTTTTAACACATGTAGTGCTGACGCTTGCTCTCCCATCCCTCCCCGCCTCCATCCCTCCCTGCCTCTCCTCTTGCTCTTTCTTCCCTCTTTAATCACCCCCTTCTCTTTCCATCTCGAGCCAAAGGAGACAAGCGCCACCTGCTGGTGAGCAGAGAACCTGCAGGAGGGATTCTGCCTGAGAGAGGCACCTGAAGTTGAAGTTGATAACCTTTATCCTTTTAGTGGGATGTCTAAAGTTGGTTCCTTTTAGGGGAAAAGAGTCACAGACAGGAGTTTTCAACTTCAATCATCTTGGAAGATGATTAGATTAGATTAGATGAGATTAGATTAGATAAAATTAGATTAGATGAGATTAGATGAGATTAGATTAGATTAGATTAGATTAGATTAGATGAGATGAGATTAGATTATACTAGATTATATTAGATGAGATTAGATGAGATGAGATGAGATTAGATTAGATGAGATTAGATAAGATTAGATTAGATTAGATGAGATTAGATTATACTAGATTATATTAGATTAGATTAGATGAGATTAGATGAGATTAGATGAGATGAGATTAGATTAGATGAGATTAGATGAGATGAGATGATATTAGATGAGATTAGATGAGATTAGATTAGAGAGTCAGAGTCAGAGTCAGAGAGTCTTTATTGTCATTTGCACCGCATGTGGTACATGTGATGAAAACGAGATTATGTACACGGGGTCCCAGTTACATCCAACAACAAATGCAAGAGAAAAACAGTAATAACATCTAGAATTAACTAAGAAAAACATCAACTAGTAATACACTAAGCCTAATATAGTGGGAATAAACAGCAGCACGAACATGAGTTTGTATGAGCAGATGGTCACAGATGAACACAGATGAACACAGCAACAAGAAAACAGATCAGCATCAGCACAATGTGATATTTTGCAGTGTTTATTTTTTATTTTATTTTTATTTATTCATGAGTCTAACAGCCTCAGGGTAGAAGCTGTTCCTCAGTCTAGTGGTTCTACACTTGATGCTCCTCAACCTCCGTCCTGAGGGGAGTGGGGCAAAGAGTGAGTGTGCTGGTGAGTGAGGTCTTTCATGATGCAGGTGGCTCTTTTCCTGCATCTGGAGGTGTAAATGTCTGTGATGGTGGGGAGACTGACTCCAACAGACTTCTGTGCAGCCTTCACCACTCTCTGTAGAGCTTTCCTCTCTTCAACTGTGCAGCCTCCATGCCACACGTTGATGCTGGAGCACAGGACGCTCTCCACTGCACACCTGTAGAACGAGGTGAGGACTGGGCTGCTCAGACCAGCACGTCTCAGCCGTCTGAGGAAGTAGAGTCTCTGATGACCTTTCTTGATCAGGCTGGTGGTGTTGTTGCTCCAGCTGAGGTTATCATTCATGTGTACACCCAAGTATTTGTAGCTGGAGACCACTTCCACTGCAGACCCACCTATTTTCAGTGGGGCATGGGTGTGTTTGTTCCTTCTGAAGTCCACAATCATCTCCATTAGATGAGATTAGATGAGATTAGATTAGATTAGATTTGATTTGATTCGATGAGATTAGATGAGATTAGATCAAATGAGGTTAGATGAGATTAGATGAGATTAGATTAGATGAGATTGATTAGATGAGATTAGATGAGATGATATTAGATTAGATGAGATTAGATGACCACCTCCCTGGTGAGGTGTTCCGGGCATGTCCTACCGGGAGGAGGCCCAGAGGAAGACCCAGGACACGCTGGAGGGACTATGTTTCTCGGCTGGCCTGGGAACGCCTTGGGATTCCCCCAGAGGAGCTGCTCCAAGTGGCTGGGGAGAGGGAAGTCTGGGCCTCCCTACTTAGGCTGCTACCCCCGCGACCCGACCCCGGATAAGCGGACGAAAATGGATGGATGGATGGAGATTAGATGAGATGAGATTAGATGAGATTAGATGAGATTAGATTAGATGAGATTAGATGAGATTAGATTAGATGAGATGAGATTAGATGAGATGAGATTAGATTTGATGAGATGAGATTGGATTAGATTAGAGTTGTAGGAGAGATCATATCCCTCCAGTTTTAGCTTCTCTCCATTGGCTCTCTATCAAATTCAGAATAGAAATCAAAATCTTACGTCTAACCTACCAATCCCTCAACAGCCTAGCTCCATCGTATATTAGAGGCGGGGGCGGGCTGACCATAGGTAGGTTTGGGAGGATTCACCGAACAGTCCGATCACCACCGGTCAGTTCCAGGCCGAACTGGCCGGTTGGTACATTGTTTTTGTTGTTTGGTTGTTGTTGTTTTTTACGCTGCTGCGTTCTCGCTCATGGCCGCAGGTGTCTGTCAAACGTCACTCACATGTTAGCAGCCCCTCCCAATCTGAACAAGAAAGAAAGGAGACGGGGAGCAAACATGCTAAAAAGAAAAGAGAATGAGATGGGTGGAGCAGAAACACAAAAGAAAATGAAAAGGACAAAGTTAGTGTATGCAGCCAAATGCACTATAACAGCTGACATTTTCAGGGGAGGAGGGGCCAAAGTCACGTGACTAAAGTCACCCAAGACAGTGAAACGGGCGGGAGCAGCCTGGAGACAGCAGGTGAACAAGAAGGACCTGCATGGACCTACCATCCATCCTGGAGTTGTGTTTCTGGATGTGCTCAGGGCTCACAGAACATTAAAGGAAGCCTCTCAATATTTAATTTCCTCCTCTCGTATCTATAACTAAAATTAAACTCAATCCACTGACTGATGCCTACCATGTCACTGGATTAGCCTCAGATCCTCAGATAAGTAACGTTAAATTATTATCTTTATATATATATGGATGTTTCTGTTCAGTGCCCTGAGATGACTTCTGTTGTGACTTGGTGCAAAAGTAATTGAATCTGTTGTTAAGAAATGACAGAGCTGTAGCTGTTTAGGTCCAACATTGTAAAAGACTTTAAGTGATCCTTGTGGGACCCCCTTGTTCAGTGTGACCGCATCTGACAAAACAGAGCCAAATCAAACAAACTGAATGCTTTAGTTAAGTAACTGTTAAACCAACTAACCATGTTTGTATTAAAGCCAAGTTTTTGTATGATGTTGATGCCATAAAATAATATATGGAGGGGAGGCTGGGATCTGAAGACCCATTAACAGATGTGTACGCTAACTGTTTAGTTATGTAATAGATGTTGACCGGCCTCAACCCCAAACATATATACCGGTAAGTGAGTTCTTGTAACAAATTTAATCCCCCTCTCTCAAGGAAAATACAAGGAATCTGGTAATTTAAACACACAATTCTGTAACATTTGTTTTCAGTTTGAATATTGACTATATGAAATTATGGCAAATAATAATAATAATAATAATAATAATTAATTCAATTTATAACGCACTTTTCATTAATGAAAATCTCAAAGTGCTACAAGGTGCAACAGAATTAAATGTCAATAAAACAAATAATAAAACAATTAAAATCAATAACAGTATCAGCTAAGATCAAAAGTAGAATCATGAGGAGGTAGAGTATGCTCGGTTGAAAAGAAAGGTCTTCAAGCCGCTCTTAAAGTCAACCACAGACTGTGGGGCTCTCAGACAGTCAGGAAGAGAGTTCCACAGGCGGGGGGCAGCCACACTGAAAGCCCGGTCTCCCATGGTCCTTAATTTGGTTCTCGGAATGTGAAGGAGATTGCTGTTCTGTGACCGCAGCGAACGGGTGGATGAGTATGGAATAAGAATATCCTTCAGATAATCTGGTGAAGTTCCGTGTAAGCATTGATGTGTAATGAGAGCAGTTTTGTACTGAATTCTGTAGGCGACAGGAAGCCAATGAAGGTTATGGAGAATGGGCGTAATATGTTCAAATTTACGAACTCTCAACAAGATCCTTGCTGCACTGTTTTGAATATATTGAAGTTTCTGAAGGTTTTTGCCAGGGATTCCAATAAACAGGGAGTTGCAGTAGTCGAGCCTGGAGGAGACAAAAGCATGGACGAGCTTCTCAGCATCGGAAAAAGTTAGGGATGGGCGAAGTCTGGAGATGTTTCGAAGATGGAAGAAGCAAGTTTTAAACAGAAGCTTAATGTGATTTTCAAATGTAAGATTGGAGTCCATTTTTATTCCAAGATTAGTAACAGAGGTGGAGAGGGGGATGTCTTGTCCAGAAAAGGAAAGTGTTGTTATAGGAGATGTTTGTACCTGGTGAGGGGTGCCAATCAGTATGGCCTCAGTCTTGGAGCAGTTTAATTGAAGAAAGTTCTGATTCATCCATGCCCTAATTGCCTCCAGGCAGGCAGAGAGGGCAGTGAGTGAAGATGGAGATGACAAGGTGGAAGATGAGGATGCTCCAGTCCTGATGTAAAGCTGTGTATCGTCGGCATAACAGTGAAAAGAAATGTTGAACTGATTAATAATTTGACCTAAAGGCAGCATGTAAAGGGAAAACAGCAGGGGCCCCAGAACCGACCCCTGAGGGACACCACAGGAGACACAGACTGTCTGGGACGTGGCGTTGCCAAGACTAACACATTCCAGCCTATTGGAGAGGAAAGATTTGAACCAGTCCAGGACTGTGTCGCAGAGACCGACCTCCACATGAAGACGGTGGAGGAGGATACTATGGTCCACAGTGTCGAAGGCTGCAGTGAGGTCAAGGAGGACAAGGATGGAGGGAGAGCCAGTGTCAGCAGCCAAGAGGACATCATTGGTAACCCTCAGCAATGCAGTCTCTGTACTGTGAGCTGCCCTGAATCCAGACTGGAACTTCTCATACAGAGTGTTGTTGTAGGTGATCCTGCAGCTGAGCAGCAACAGCTTTTTCCAGCACTTTAGACAGAAAAGGGAGGTGTGAAATTGGGCGGTAATTAGAAAAAATGTCGGGATCCAAATTAGATTTTTTCAGAAGAGGCCTAATGATGGCGGTTTTTAGAGGCAGTGGAACATGACCAGATTGTAGAGACTGATTTATTATTTGAGTGATAAGTGGGCCTATTGCAGAATGATTGGTTTTTATGAGAGACGAGGGGAAAGGATCCAGGGCGCAGGATGAAGGCTTCATTTTCTTGATGATGGCCTCCACCTCACTCTGAACAACTTCGTCAAAGCTGTTTAGGGTCCCAGAATGCAGACGGGTGGGTGGCACACTGAGAACAGGGAGGAATAATAATAATGTCTTTGTCTGTCATCTGTGTATGGTTCCCATACACAGACGAAATTCGTCTCTGCATTTAACCCAACCACCACCAGGTAGTGCAGTGAGCAGCCAGAAAGTGCCCGGGGAGCTGGAGAATTAGGTGTGCACTCATAGACACCCCAAGGTGTGTAGTGGCCGGGGCGCAAACCCGCGTCCTTCGGGTCCCAAGTCGAAAGCCCTGCCACTACACCATCTTGGCAAATATGAATGAATAACCAATAGTATTATTTCAGAAAGTGAATGATGTAAATTATAGAGACTTTGAGAAGGAGTATAGATTCAATTTGGACTAAGGTTTTTAGCTCTAACATTAAAATTTAGGTAAGCTTTTCTCAGATTCTTGAACTAAATTACAGGGTATGTCTAAATAAACTTACCGCAGTTGGCACTTGTTTCGTCATCAAAGGAAGATGTGTCATCCTACCGGAAGATGTCCATATTTCTCTCATTACCACAACAGATGTGATGAAGATTTACATTGTCACCGGAAAAACAAAGAAAAAAAAAAGGGATGTTTTCTTTCAGGACTACGTCTCCTCCAGCAGTGTGCACCACTCTTTAGGATGTTTGAGTGTTTTGGGACTTCTGCCATCTCTCAGCTGGCTGGCTCGGAGTCCAGTGGACTTCTGGCTGGCTCAGAGCCAACTCTCCCTCCATTATGAGATTGCTTCTCTCATGAGACCCATCCAGGCTGTCTTGTGTTAAGACAGAAATAATTGTGGACCTCAGCGAGACGCTGGAAAGTGAACACGTTGGAAGCCTGCTAAACGTAGCTGGATGGACGATCCGTGCACGTTTAAGGCTGGCCTTACTTTACTGGAGCTGGGACCTACCATCTTCGCAAAGGTAAAAAGTCGATGTTCATTAGTGGACCTGGGTCTAGCCGACGCCGCCTGAAGAGTGTGCCATGTCTCTGGTTGAACCATTTCAAGATACTGTAACTCCCTTACTCTTTTTCCTTCATCATCCTATTCTCTTAAACTTCTCTTGCCAGGAACTTAAGCTAAAAGCCTCCAGATATAAGTTATTTTAAGACTTCATAATTTAATCTGTTGTTCCTCAAAATATATGTTGAGTTGTATGAATTATGGACGCATGAATTCATATGGTTGATGTTAAATTATAGGAAAATCTGATCAATCAATCAAAGTGTACATGTATGATGTAATTTATGATTCTGTTAATTAAATGATTCCATCTCTGGTGGGTCAGACATAATTACGTCTCATTGTTACTCATATCCATTCATCTGGTCACAAGATTTATTGATTAATCCAAAAAAGAGAGAACCCGTGAATAATTGATGATATTTTGTGTCAGGATAAAACCTGCGCATTTTTCATCAGGTGTACTGGACGGGTCAGTACTTCTAGCTGTCCCCTGTCCCCTTACACAAAGAAAAACATTACTCCAAACAGCAGCACGAACATGAGTCTGTATGAGCAGATGGGCACGAATGAACACAGCAACATGAAACAGATCAGCAGCAACATGAAACAGATCAGCAGCAACATGAAACAGATCAGCAGCAACATGAAACAGATCAGCAGCAACATGAAACAGATCAGCAGCAACATGAAACAGATCAGCAGCAACATGAAACAGATCAGCAGCAACATGAAACAGATCAGCAGCAACATGAAACAGATCAGCAGCAACATGAAACAGATCAGCAGCAACATGAAACAGATCAGCAGCAACATGAAACAGATCAGCAGCAACATGAAACAGATCAGCAGCAACATGAAACAGATCAGCAGCAACATGAAACAGATCAGCAGCAACATGAAACAGATCAGCAGCAACATGAAACAGATCAGCAGCAACATGAAACAGATCAGCAGCAACATGAAACAGATCAGCAGCAACATGAAACAGATCAGCAGCAACATGAAACAGATCAGCAGCAACATGAAACAGATCAGCAGCAACATGAAACAGATCAGCAGCAACATGAAACAGATCAGCAGCAACATGAAACAGATCAGCAGCAACATGAAACAGATCAGCAGCAACATGAAACAGATCAGCAGCAACATGAAACAGATCAGCAGCAACATGAAACAGATCAGCAGCAACATGAAACAGATCAGCAGCAACATGAAACAGATCAGCAGCAACATGAAACAGATCAGCAGCAACATGAAACAGATCAGCAGCAACATGAAACAGATCAGCAGCAACATGAAACAGATCAGCAGCAACATGAAACAGATCAGCAGCAACATGAAACAGATCAGCAGCAACATGAAACAGATCAGCAGCAACATGAAACAGATCAGCAGCAACATGAAACAGATCAGCAGCAACATGAAACAGATCAGCAGCAACATGAAACAGATCAGCAGCAACATGAAACAGATCAGCAGCAACATGAAACAGATCAGCAGCAACATGAAACAGATCAGCAGCAACATGAAACAGATCAGCAACATGAAACAGATCAGCAGCAACATGAAACAGATCAGCAGCAACATGAAACAGATCAGCAGCAACATGAAACAGATCAGCAGCAACAGAAACAGATCAGCAGCAACATGAAACAGATCAGCAGCAACATGAAACAGATCAGCAGCAACATGAACAGATCAGCAGCAACATGAAACAGATCAGCAGCAACATGAAACAGATCAGCAGCAACATGAACAGATCAGCAGCAACATGAAACAGATCAGCAGCAACATGAAACAGATCAGCAGCAAATCATGATGTGATATTTCACAGTGATTATTCTGGTTAGATATTCATGAGTCTAACAGCCTCAGGGTAGAAGCTGTTCCTCAGTCTAGTGGTTCTACACTTAATGCTCCTCAACCTCCTTCCTGAGGGGAGTGGGGCAAAGAGTGAGTGTGCTGGGTGAGTGAGGTCCTTCATGATGCAGGTGGCTCTCTTCCTGCATCTGGAGGTGTAGATGTCTGTGATGGTGGGGAGTCTGACTCCAACATCTTCTGTGCAGCCTTCACCACTCTCTGCAAAGCTTTTCTTTCTGCAGCTGTGCAGCCTCCATGCCACATGTTGATGCTGGAGCACAAGATGCTGTCCACTGCACACCTGTAGAAGGAGGTGAGGACTGTAGAAGGAGGTGAGGACTGTAGAAGGAGGTGAGGACTGTAGAAGGAGGTGAGGACTGTAGAAGGAGGTGAGGACTGTAGAAGGAGGTGAGGACTGTAGAAGGAGGTGAGGACTGTAGAAGGAGGTGAGGACTAGAAGGAGGTGAGGACTGAGCTTCCCAGACCAGATCGTCTCAGCCGCCTGAGGAAGTGGAGTCTCTGATGAGCTTTCTTGATCAGAATGGTGCTGTTGCTCCAGCTGAGGTTGTTATTCAGGTGCACACCCAAGTACTTGTAGCTGGAGACAACTTCCACCTCAGATCCTCTTATATTTGAGGGGGAGGTAGGTGTGTTTGTTCTGTCTGAAGTCCACAATCATCTCCTTCGTCTTCTTCACATTGATGTGAAAGTTTTTGAAGGTTTTCCAAGCCCCACTCCTCCTTCCTGGAATATCTTACAAAAAGATCTGAAGCTCTCGACCTTGACCTCTCTGAATGGCTTTAAGAATTTGTTGGACTCCTGGAAAGAACCAATGCAGACATGTTCCTGTTTTTAGTTTTCTACATTTGCCTTATAATCTCTGTTTTGCTACTTTAACATCTTTTTTGAACTTGTTTAAAAAAATCTGTATGCTTCTCTTCTGATTGTCTATTGTTGTCGCTGTTGTCATCATTCTTTGTTGAAACCAGGTCTCTCATGTAAACGAGTCCTCAAGGCTCAATGAGATTAACCTGCTTAAATAAGGGTTGAATGAATATAGCCTGGAAACGAATTGAGGTCCACCAGGAGGAAATGGAGTGTTGCTGAGGAGTGGGGTGTCTGAGTTTCTCTCCTGGACCTGTTGCCTGTGCAACCTGCAGATAAAAGGTAGAAGATGGAGATGCTTCAGTCTCCTCCCGCCGTCTAAACGCATGAAGCTTCAGGGATTGGTCTACAGTATTTAGTTGAGTGTGATGGCCCTGTGATGGACTGACGACTGTTCGTGTTCCCTGCTTCTCTCTCCATGACTGGAGCACAATCAACACAATCCTTCCACCTCTTTCTTTCCCTCATGTGACCTGTACTAGAAACAGAATGAGTGCAAACAAACTCTTCTAATATCTGCTCATTGAAATTAAACAACTGTTCTTGCAAGTCCACTGGACAAGGGCTGCCTCCTCCGATGAGATTTAACATCATGAGATTATCTGTGAATAACAAACTTGTAATCATTTTTATTTCAATAATATTTCCTGTATCTACTAACCTGCCAGATATTTTTTTCTATGCATCCATCCATCCATCCATCCATCCATCATCTTCCTCTTATTCCAAAGCCGGCTTGTTGGGGCAGCAGCTTAAGCAGGGGGACTCAGACATCTCTTTTCCAGGCCAGTCGAGAGACATAGTCTTTCCAGTGCGTCCTGAGTCTTCCCCAGAATCTTCTCCCAGTCAGACATGCTTGAAGCACCTCCCTAGGGAGGCGCCCAGGAAGCATCCTTTACCAGATGCCCGAACAACCTCAACTGGCTCTCCAGCTCTACTCTGAGTCTCTGTCAGACAATTGAACTTCTCATCCTATCTTTAAGGGAGAGTCCATCTATCCTGTGAAGAAAGTTCATTTCAGCCGCCTGTATCCATGATCTTGTTGTTTCAGTCACTACAATGAGACTACGCTGTATAAATAAAGGTTGAATGAATGAATGAATGCATGAATGAATGCATGAACAGAGAGCTTCCCCTTACATCTCAGCTCCCTCTTCACCGCAACAGACCGGCACAGAGTCCACAATGCTGCAGATGCTTCTTAGATCGATCTGTCAATCTCCTGTTCCATTCTTCCCTCACTCATGAGCAAAACGCCAAGATACTTGAACTCCCCCACTTTAGGCAGAACCTCACCCCCAGCCTGAAGAGAGTGATCCAACATGAAAGTTATGAACAGAATCGGTGACAACAAACAGCCCTGGCAGAGTCCAACTCCCACCCTGAAACGGTCTGACTCACTGCCGGCAATACAAGCCAAACTCTTGCACCACTTGTAGGGTTAGGGTTAGGACTGAACGGACCAGAGAACCTCCCCCACAGTCTATCTCCAAGATCTTGTATCTTGCCCAGGTGTTGCCTGTTGGTTGTTTGTTCGTACAGCACTTTGATTGGCCTTGTCGCCGTTTGAAGTGCTCTATAAATACAATGTAAAATCGTATGGTATAACATGGCTGAAGGCCTTCTACAAGTCCACAAAACACAAGTAGACTAGATGGACACACTCCCATGATCCCTTGAAGACCTTAATGAGGATATAGAGTTGGTCATAGTGTTCCACGGCCAGGACAGAACCTGTTCCTCCTGAATCTGAGGTTCAACCATTGATTGGACTCACTTCCCCAGTTTCCATGAATAGACCTTAACGGGGAGACTGAGGAGAGTGGTAAATACCCTTTTTGAAGAGGGGAACCACCACCTCAAACTGCCAATCCAATGGCACTGCCCCTGATGTCTAATGCTGCAAAGGCGTGTAAACCAAGACCGCCCAGCAACAGCTTGAATCTTAAGGAACGCAAGATGGATCTTGCCTTTAGTAAATAAACATAATTTCTTACTGCAGTGAGGTATTGGACCTCAGTGGTAAATCAGAGGCTTTTTGTCAAACTGCTGGCCAATAAGACTCTTTTCTTTAATTATTTATGTCTGCACTTAGAACTTCTGGTTTTTAAAAATGCTCACATAACCATTTGTTATGTTTGTAACTGTGTGAGTGTATGCATTTAGATGATCTGATCTAAAGATCCAAGAAACCAAACTGCTGTGGTTTGAGAGTTTCTTCCTGCTGTCAGTTGTGGAGTTGGTCCAGCTTTGGGCTATTTTGGGACGATATCGATGTCGGATAAAGTTTTGTCTTTAGAGATGTTTGAGTATTAATTACAGATTTTCTGCTTCAAATACCCGGTGTGTCTTATTTTACTCTAAAATTGATTCTTGTGCAGATATTTTAGGTAACAAATAACATCAATACTGCAAATAGAGCGGTGCACTAAACTTGGATTTAAAAAGTGCATGCAGAAAAAAAAATCTTGTCTACTTGTATTTCAGCAATGAGTTTTGATTCATAAATGGAGACAAAATATCTAATGCTGATTAATTGGGTATGATTTTCACATCAGAACTAAGGAGCATTAAAATGAGTAAAATTGGCTGAAAGTATCTAAACAGCAGTAAGAACAGATTTAATAGTCTAAATGCTGATGAAAGAAGTAGTCTTAAATAAAAAACAAATAATAATTTCTGAATTGAAAATTTACAATAGAATGCAACAAACATATCAAATGAAAATTGAAAATGGAAAAATCACAAATTGGGTGTTTTTATCATCTTCAGCTAATTGTTGCTGAAACATTTAAATTGGTTCTTTGTCATTTTCATTTAGTCATACTTTTACATTCATTTAATTTAAAAAAATGACAAGATGAGTGAACATAAACAAGGTGTTAGACATGTTTATAATTTCCAGAAAAATGAATGAGTTGTAGGAATTGCTATATTCATATTACACTGACAAAATAAATGTATGAGAGAACATAATGCCCCTTTTGTACTTTTGTTGAACATTTCTAAACATTTTTAATGAGAAAAAAAAAGAAATAAATTATTAACTGGATTAACCTGTATAAATAAATGTTGAATGAATCAATAATCAGTCTTTTTGCTGGATTCTCACCATTTTATTGTTATTTTCAATTAAACTTTCACGTCCATCTCTTTACAACTTGATGTTTTCAACAATGTCAAGAGAAAGTGTTGAGATCAGGAGAAAATCTGTTTTATTTAATAACAGTTTGTTAGATTTTCTTGATGTTGTAGTTGTTTTTGTCCCCACAAGAGGGAGCCAAACAGCAAGATGAATTTGAATTAGTGACGCGACACCAGTGGAGCTCATTATGTCTTTATTTTTATTTTATTTTTTTATTAATGCGTGAGAGAAACTGCTGAGTTTTTGTGATGTTAAATTTGTGCATCAGCTCGAAGAAACGTTTACAAGGTACATGTAGTGCTCCTAAAAAAATTTGATTCAGGGCACCTGTTGATGACCTTTGTCACCACCACCTTCTATATGGTTCCTTAAAGGCAAATGTAACATTTTTTTATTGTCTTTTTGCTCAAGTTATTGTATTGACTTACTTCACGTGTCAGTTATGTAGTTATTGAAATGAACAGGAGAAGTAATTTCTCTGTTTTTCCCTGGGAGTTTGCAGATTTATCAGGTGAAAACAAGATATGAGACATGAAAACAAAACAACAAAAACTGCACATGCTCGTCTGTACTTTCTCTCAGCTGTGTAATTTAAATTCTCCAAGCAAAATAGAGCAAAGTGAGGGGGGGGGGGACGGGGAGTCTCAATTAAAAAGTCAGGAGGGGAGGGCTAAATAAAGCAACAGAATTAAGTGGGAAAATGTGCCAGAAAGAGAGTGATAAGTGACACTGTCTCTGCTGAGGACAGAGAAGATGGAGTGAAAGTGTGTGTGCTTGAAGTTCAGCGTAAAGGCAGAAAAAGCAGGAACGGACAGAAGGAGAATCAATCTGAGGTCAAGATGAGTGTGAGGTGGGAAACAGAGGGACTCCAGACTGTGGGCATCGTCTGCCTGGTGATCATGTTCCTCAAGCTGATGCATCTGCTGGGCCTGATCGACATCACGGAGACGGGTGAGACAACAAGGGATGGGACAGTGAGGAAGACGAGGAGAGCTGACATGCTGAAGAGTACTTTAATCCACCTGTGAACAGTTAAAGCAGCAGCAGAGTTTTATTGGCAGAGCAGAGGAAGTGCTGACGTGCCTTCTGTGAGTCATTTTAAAACCTTTTCAGAGAATGTGTGACGGAAACAAAAACAAATGTAAGTTGTCAAGAAACAAACAGAAGCAGCAGTCTGTTGTCCTCAAGATTACAACTTTCCATATCATGACCATTTTTCATCATTAAAAAGCTTAAAATAATGTTCCGCCCAACACTTATCAGTTTTGTTTCTCCGTAATGCTTTAAAGCTGCACTATGTAACTTTGTAGTGCAGTCTGTAACTTTTCTAACAATATATTTTTAACATATTTCTTCACTCTGTCACTATCTACTGACAGACTGATGTTAGACAAAGTAATCTCTGAAAAAAACTATAGTCCCCTTGCTTCTCTATCAGCATTTATAAAAACACTAAAAACACAGAGTGACCTGCCGTTAACCAGCCAATAAAAACAGAGCTTGAATTCGAATCAGCCAATAAAAACAGAGCTTGTAACCAGCCAATAAAAACAGAGCTTGAATTTGAATTTCAGCAGAGCAAGGCGGAGCAGAGCCATATATGGCTCTGATGGGGAGGGATCAGAATGCTTTGCCTGTTGAAAATATTTCTAAGTTCTGCGCTCTACAAAAAGTTACACATAGCACCTTTAAGTTAAATAGCTGTGTATTGTATACTATTCTTAAACTTTAACATAAAAAAAAATGTGTTTTTGTAAATTTGTAGCATTAATTTATTTCAGAAAATGGTTGTCTATTTTTTTCCTCTTTTTTTTTAGACAAGTTACAACAAAACTTCTGGGCTGGATTTCATAAATTTGTCAGAAATGTAAAGGATTTTTTTTGTCTCACTTCACGTTTATATATACTGTATATATATAACAATCAACGTTATTGGTATTTTGTTAAAATGGAAACTGCTACTGGTTTCCCTAATTGACACTTTTCCAAGGCAATTCTTGAATTAATCTTTACAATTCACTTTTTAATTAAGCTGAATAAATTGTGCAGTGTTTTTAAAGGATTTTTCCAAATTGCAACAATGACTTGAATTTTATTTTATGTTTAAGTAAACCAGAAAACATTAGAGCATTAGAAACCAAACTATCATTGATTTCAGTGTTTCCATTGAATACAGGAGAGGACAACATTGACATTTAGGGTTATTCAAATATTTTCACAAATGTAGACTTTGGATTGTGAGTGAATATAATGTTCTTTAAATCTGGTTTGGTTTCAGGCAAATTGACTCTAGGACCCTAAAAGTTAGATGTGTGTGTCGATATATAATAATAATAATAATAATAAACTTTATTTGTATAGCACCTTCCTACAATGCCTTGCATTGACCAAGGTGCTTAACAGGATAAAAAGATGAATAAACTGGAACAATAAATCAATGAAAATAGAATAAGAAACAACAGCAATAAAAGAAGGCAATGGAAATAAAAAATGCTACATACTAAAATAACACAAGTAATAAAAGTTACACACTGAAAGCTTTTTTGAACAAGTGGAAATAAAAGGCAATGGAAATAAAAAATGCTACATATTAAAATACCAAAAGTAATAAAAGTTACACACTGAAAGCTTATTTGAACAAGTGGAAATAAAAAGGCAATGGAAATAAAAAATGCTACATATTAAAATACCAAAAGTAATAAAAGTTACACACTGAAAGCTTTTTTGAACAAGTGGAAATAAAAAGGCAATGGAAATAAAAAATGCTACATATTAAAATACCAAAAGTAATAAAAGTTACACACTGAAAGCTTTTTTGAACAAGTGGAAATAAAAAGGCAATGGAAATAAAAAAAATGCTACATATTAAAATACCAAAAGTAATAAAAGTTACACACTGGAAGCTTATTTGAACAAGTGGAAATAAAAAGGCAATTGAAATAAAAAAAATGCTACATATTAAAATACCAAAAGTAATAAAAGTTATACACTGAAAGCTTATCTATATCTATGTATCTATGTACTGTATCTATCTATCTATCAATCTATCATCTATCATCTATCTATCTATCTACAGTANGAGAGAGAGAGATAAATAAAATGATTATTATTTACAATTTTTAGTATGTTAGCAGAATGTGGTATTGGGGATGTGCAAGGATATTAATATAAATTTGGAGGTTGCAAGGTTATTTAGGAACTTGTAGAGTGAAAAACGTTTTGTATTTTTATTGTACATAGATTTTCAAACTGTTCATATTTTAATGTACACTGTACACCGGTAGTTTTTATTATATGAATTTGGAGGTTGTAAGGTTGATTACATGAATATGTAGGCATGAATACTTATAATAATATAATAATAATCATTTTATTTAAAGCACTTTTCAGGACACCCAAGGACACTTAACAAACAAACATTGTGGATTAAACAAATTTATGTTTTCTTAATGTATTTTGATTGATAAATTGTGTGTATTTGAAATGCCCAACCAGGGACTGGAGTTGCAATTTAACTATAGCTATATACTCTTTGTGCAACGCATCAGTCATAGACTTGTTCAGTTCTAGTTTCTAACACTTTATTTATTTTTTTACTTTTTTTTTAAATGCCTTTAGCTCAGTTGTGTAAGTGTTCAACCTTATTGTCTGGCATCAAACCACATCTTCAATGGAAAAATACTGCTAACATTAACACAAAGCAGGAGCAGGAGCCTGACTAGTGGAGATCAGACTTTTTCTGTGTCTCAGTTTTCACTGAATTCAACAAAGTGAAGTGATGTGACACGAGAGTGTGTTCAGTTCCAGTTCTGTTGATTTTGGGTCATGTTTCACTTGGTTGTATCTCACTGCTCTGCTGGAGGCCTGAGCTGGACTCTTTACTCCTCGCTGCACCTCACTGTACAAACCTCTGACCCAACTTGACTTTTCTTTTGTTGTGCTTTTTTCTTCTTCTTACTGTCGCTCTCTCACTCTTCTCCATTTACTCTCTTTCAATACATCTTGCACCACTCGTCCTCCTCTGTTCTGTTTGCCTAAAGACGGTGAGTATGGAGCAACAGAAACCGGCTTATCTGGTGAAAAACCTCCCACTTTACTTTATTTTTTTAATCCATTTTATTAAAATGTTTTACTTTTCCCTGTTCTTTCTTTTAGTGTGTTTGAACAAGAAACTGATTTGTTTGCAATATTTGATTTGTGCGCTTGTGATTTAAGTACAATCAACCTTGAATCTGAAAAGGTTCGGACGTAAGGAAAAAACACTGCGTTGATTTGCAAATCTTACAAACCCATAATTCACAGTAAAAACAAATGGATCTCTGTGAAGCATCCTCACTTTTAACAACAGTCTGTAAATGTGAATGAACGAGAGCAGGTTCTGGAGTTTTTGGAGGGGAATGGTGTCCCACTCTTGACTGATGGAGGATTCTAGCTGTTCCATAGTGGGTCTGGAGGTACATGATGTTTAAAACTTGTACCTGTCTGCAGTGATGCCTTTCTGGATGTGTTAGATGTCCATTCCATAGGTTCTAATGCATCCCTATACCATCAGAGAGGCAAGCTTTTGACCTGTGTACTGACAAAAGGCCAGATGGTTCCTCTCCCTTTTAGTACAGGGGACGTGATTAAGGGTTGAACGAGTACATCATTTTAAAACTCGACATTAACATTAAAAAACTCGAGTAGAACTCGAGTAGTCGATGACATCATAGGATCTTAAGATGCAAAAAAAAAAATTTGCATAAAAACATCATTATTTACAAGAAAAAGACCAACAAAACATTGGGAGCATATACCCTGATACATGCTCAATAATCCAGGTAGAAAAATCTAAAAAAGCTAAGTCTGGTCCTCTGGACATTCAAAAAAACAAAACAAAACAAAGCAAAAAAAAACTGTAGAAACGTTTCGTCTTTCGTCCGAAAGACTTCCTCAGTCTGAGGTGCTGGGTTCAGCTCAGTCTTATAAATAGCACCCTCTCACAGTGTTACACAACCAGTTGGCTGATGACAGCCGAAACCAGCTGCTCACATGATCAAGGAGGACCATCAGCCTAACAAAGGATCGTTAGCACCCTGATGGTTGTTTGCTATTCACAGAGGGCTGAGTGATACCAGCAATCACAGCA
The DNA here is from genome assembly GCA_038048925.1 of Garcialebias charrua. Taxonomy (NCBI): domain Eukaryota; kingdom Metazoa; phylum Chordata; class Actinopteri; order Cyprinodontiformes; family Rivulidae; genus Garcialebias; species Garcialebias charrua. Next base: position 5,958 of record JBBPBX010004170.1, on the reverse strand, counting down.
TTGTAGGAGGGGGACAGTTGAACCCGGAGGCCTCCACCCCTGTTTAATGATGGGCGGTTTCTTTTCACAAAGATGGCCTCCTTTACTCCTCTCTCAAACCATCGTTCCTCTCTATCAAGGATGTGAACATCTTCATCCCTGAAAGAGTGACCGCTGGCCTGGAGATGAGTGTAGACTGCAGAGTCCTGACCTGATGATGTTGATCTTCTGTGCTGGGCCATCCTTTTGGCCAGTGGCTGTTTAGTTTCCCCGATATAAGACTGATCACAGCCCTCCTGACACTGAACAGCATACACAATGTTACTCTGTTTTTGCCGGGGGACTGGATCTTTGGGATGAACCAGTTTTTGCCGTAATGTATTTTGAGGTTTAAAAGCCACTGGGACGTTGTGTTTAGAAAATAAACGTCTCAATGTCTCTGAAACCCCTGCAACATATGGAATGGCCACTGGTCTGGGTCTGGGTTCCTTCTTTTCACCTGATGGCTGGCTGGAGTCCTGTTTGGGTTTCTTCTCTGCTTTCAGGAAGGCCCAGTTAGGATATCCACATTTCTCTAGAGCCTGTTTTGTGTGTGATTTCTCCTTCTGTCTGGCTGCTGAGTTAGTGGGGACGCTGTCTGCTCTGTGATACAGAGTCCTGATGACTCCTAACTTGTGCTCCAGAGGGTGATGGGAGTCAAACTGTAAATACTGGTCTGTGTGGGTGGGTTTGCGGTACACCTCAGTTTGCAAATTTCCTCTATCAGAAACTGAGACCTCACAGTCCAAGAAAGCCAACCTGCCATTTTTTACATCTTCTCGTGTGAACTTGATATATTTATCCACAGAGTTGATGTGATCAGTGAAATGTTGGACTTCCTGAGATTTAATTTTAACCCAGGTGTCGTCAACATACCTGAACCAATGACTTGGTGGTCTCCCTGAAAAGGACGTCAAGGCTCTCTTTTCTACCTCCTCCATGTACAGGTTGGCAACAATAGGAGAAACTGGAGACCCCATAGCACACCCATGTTTCTGCCTATAATATTGCTCCCCATATGTGAAGTAGGTTGACTGCAGGCACAGTTTCAAGAGTTGACACAGTTGCTCTGTGGAAAGCGTGGTTCTGCTGTTCAGAGTGGTGTCTGATTTTAACCTTAAACAGACCACCTCTACTGCCTCATCAACAGGAATGCACGTAAAGAGCGATGTGACATCAAAAGAGACCATAGTTTCATCAGTCTCCATGATGACATCCCTCACCTTATCCACAAAGTCCATGGTGTTCTGTATGTGGTGTTCTGAGCTGCCAACTAAAGGGATGAGTACAGATGCCAGATATTTGGAAACATTGTAAGTGACCGAGTTAATCATGCTAACAATTGGTCTTAAAGGTACACCTTGTTTGTGGATTTTGGGTAAACCATACAGACTTGGCGTGGCCTCCCCTGGGTACAGTCTGTGGTACAGAATATTGTCAATAGCCTTGTCCTGCTTCAAAATTTTCAGGCAATCTATCAACTTCTTCTTGTAACCACTTCCTGGATCTCTTTTCAGCGGTTCATAAGTGGTTAAGTCACTAAGGAGTGACATAACTTTCTCATGATAGTCTTTCTGGTTCAAAATCACTGTGCACCTTCCTTTGTCTGCTGGGAGAATTATGATGTTTTTGTCCTTGCTAAGCGTGGTGAGTGCATCCCTCTCTTCTCTACTGATGTTGGAAGGTGGTGGTTTAGCATTACTGAGACAGGCTGAAACTTTGACTCTGAGTTGTTCTGCTTCAAACTCTTTAATTTTGTTGTTACGGATGGCTGACTCAGTGGCTGTGATCATCTCCACCAGTGGAATTCTACTTGGTGCCACTGCAAAGTTTAGCCCCCTGGCAAGAATATCTGTCTCCGGCTGGGTGAGCTGTCTGTCAGATAAATTCTTCACCCACTTTTCTGTCTCCCTGGCATGTAACTGTGTATCGGAGTGTTGTCTTACACTGAATGTGTTGTTGGAATTGTTATGGTGTTGACGAGTTATCAGTAAGTTAAATTTGTTTTGTTGTCGAGTCTTGGACTTGACATGCTGTGCTAAGCGTGCCTGATCTGTACAGTCCATCACTTGCTGAAGTGTGGTCTGATCTAGGCACGTTGTTAGTTTTTGATAAATTTGCTCTTCTTTGGCCTTCAAGGCCTCAATGGTAAAATTGGTCTGTCTTACCCGTTCATTCAGCAGCTGCGTCTGTGCCTTCTGAAGGATCCCGCTTGCCCGGTGCCCGCTGACCGAAGATTTCAGGAAGTCCAACCGAAGACTCAGGAAGTCCAACATTTCACTGATCACATCAACTCTGTGGATAAATATATCAAGTTCACACGAGAAGATGTAAAAAATGGCAGGTTGGCTTTCTTGGACTGTGAGGTCTCAGTTTCTGATAGAGGAAATTTGCAAACTGAGGTGTACCGCAAACCCACCCACACAGACCAGTATTTACAGTTTGACTCCCATCACCCTCTGGAGCACAAGTTAGGAGTCATCAGGACTCTGTATCACAGAGCAGACAGCGTCCCCACTAACTCAGCAGCCAGACAGAAGGAGAAATCACACACAAAACAGGCTCTAGAGAAATGTGGATATCCTAACTGGGCCTTCCTGAAAGCAGAGAAGAAACCCAAACAGGACTCCAGCCAACCATCAGGTGAAAAGAAGGAACCCAGACCCAGACCAGTGGCCATTCCATATGTTGCAGGGGTTTCAGAGACATTGAGACGTTTATTTTCTAAACACAACGTCCCAGTGGCTTTTAAACCCCAAAATACATTACGGCAAAAACTGGTTCATCCCAAAGATCCAGTCCCCCGGCAAAAACAGAGTAACATTGTGTATGCTGTTCAGTGTCAGGAGGGCTGTGATCAGTCTTATATCGGGGAAACTAAACAGCCACTGGCCAAAAGGATGGCCCAGCACAGAAGATCAACATCATCAGGTCAGGACTCTGCAGTCTACACTCATCTCCAGGCCAGCGGTCACTCTTTCAGGGATGAAGATGTTCACATCCTTGATAGAGAGGAACGATGGTTTGAGAGAGGAGTAAAGGAGGCCATCTTTGTGAAAAGAAACCGCCCATCATTAAACAGGGGTGGAGGCCTCCGGGTTCAACTGTCCCCCTCCTACAATGCTGTGATTGCTGGTATCACTCAGCCCTCTGTGAATAGCAAACAACCATCAGGGTGCTAACGATCCTTTGTTAGGCTGATGGTCCTCCTTGATCATGTGAGCAGCTGGTTTCGGCTGTCATCAGCCAACTGGTTGTGTAACACTGTGAGAGGGTGCTATTTATAAGACTGAGCTGAACCCAGCACCTCAGACTGAGGAAGTCTTTCGGACGAAAGACGAAACGTTTCTACAGTTTTTTTTGCTTTGTTTTGTTTTGTTTTTTTGAATGTCCAGAGGACCAGACTTAGCTTTTTTAGATTGGGAGCATATAATAATAATAATAATAATAATAATAATAATAATAATAATAATAATAATAATGAATTCAATTTATAACGCACTTTTCATTAGTGAAAATCTCAAAGTGCTACACACATTGAATGCTACACACATTCATACACCGGTAGCGGCAGACTACCATGCAAGGTGCTTTCCAGTCCTACCGGGAGCAACTCGGGGTTAAGTGTCTTGCCCAAGGACACAACGACACATGGTGTGGGGAACCGGGATTCGAACCGCCAACCTTCCGATCGGGGGACGACTGCCATTACCACTACGCCACGGCCGCCCCATATATTATGCTCCTATCATTTATCATACTGCAGATAAGTCACAGGAAAAACAAAACTATTAGTTCTATTATAATTTATAATATAATAATAATATAATAATAATATAATAAATCTATTATAATAAATAACTATTAGTTATTTATTATTAAGCTGCAAAAGTTAATGAAACGTTCGGCACGTCACAAACGAAACTTAAAAACTGTGGGGCGGTTGGACCCGGTGTTACACCATATGTGACCTGCAATGCAACACCGCCCCCTACTGTCACAATCTACGGTGGTCACAGAGCTCCAAGCAGGACGTTGGGGAGTGGATGTGTTATGTCTTTCCCATAATGCTTAGCGGTATGTTAGTGTACTGGACACACCATGAGTGAGATAGACGTCTGTGATATAGACCTGCCTCTTGTGTGTTATTAAAGTTGGACTGTTTCCAGTTGCTCAGCTCAAAATGGCTTGGTTGGGTTTAAACCACAATAGGGCTCTCAACGTGCTACAAACAGGGAGTTGATTTAGTGTTGTAACTGCGTCGTGATGATGTCACTACGAGTACTCGACATGAAATTAAAAACCTCGAAAGAAGTCCTAGGACTCGATCTGTCGATTACACGGGTACGTGACATCCGTAGTTTCCAAAAGTATTGTCAGATTTTGCTCAGTCAGAGAACAGAAAAGTGTTTCCTCTCTGACCCAGAGGGGACAGCAGCATGTCTGGATGGTGTCCACAGATCTGTGCATGATAGAGCTGCTTTAAACACATTTTGTGGATGACACAGCGGACTGTTTTAATATTTACAGCTGTTTTTGCCCCTTTCCCAACTTGTTGGAGATGCATTGCTGTCATCAAATTTAAAATGTCAATTTTTGAGACCGTCATTTTAATACAAGACAACTTTATTATTTATAAAGCGCTTTAAAAACAACACCGTTGGCCAAAGTGCTGTACACTACACTGATAACACATAAAGAGCAAGCATTGAAACAAACAATGTGTTGGTTTCTACGTTTGGTTGGTTTACCATTTTCTACTGCGAATAAAATGTTGGTTTGTGAGATTTGTGCATCATTGCATTTTGTTTTTAGTTGAAAGACATTCCAACTTTTTAAAAAAAAATTGGGTTCAAAGTAAAACACATATCTTCAAAAAAAATAAAGTAAATATTTTGCAGTGCCTTTTTGAATGAAACTGCATTTTTTAAAATCCATTAGATGTTTTCACCCTAAAGAAAGTACCTTGTCCTTTTTTTACGCCCTTGTCCAAATTCCCAACAATTTTTTTGCTTATTTCCCTTAAACTGGCATGTTTTCCCTCCTGCCTCCTCTTACTTATGTACTTTGTACATAAGCTCACCCCACCAAATGTTTGCACATTGCTCATAGTCTGCCTCGCCCTCCCCTTCATTTCTCTTCTTCATGTTTCACTCTCATCATCTCTTCCTCTCTTTCGACCCCCTCTTCCTGTCCATCCGTCCATCCCTGTCCTCTCTCTGTCTCTTTGTCCCACAGACAGCAGTGACAGTGATCTGGAGCTGTCGACGGTGCGTCACCAGCCGGAAGGGCTGGACCAGCTGCAGGCTCAGACCAAGTTCACCAGGAAGGAGCTTCAGTCTCTTTATCGAGGCTTCAAGAACGTACGTCCAGCTGCTGCCTGGATGCTCACAATTACTATTCTTTTTCAGAGGAACAGTAATGTTTTCTAATATACTTTTACTTCGCCTGTCTTAAGCAGGAGTGTCCCAGTGGACTGGTTGATGAGGAGACATTCAAGTCCATCTATTCTCAGTTCTTTCCCCAAGGAGGTTAGGCTAAAAATAATCTCTCCTTTCTTGTCCTTTCTTGTACTTTAAGAGACTACGGGAGAAATACTCTGCACAGCGAGTGAAGGGGGGGAATTTTGTCTTAAAACATGAATGAAAGTTTAAAACAGAAAGCATTTGCTATTTACAGTATTTTATTTTTCCTGGTTTTGTTAGTAAAAGCTGCAGCTAATCTTCTCCATCAGTCCCAGGCCTTATATTCTGTCTGTTTTCACTCACAAGTCAAGCATCGTGTTGTATGCATGCCCTGTCTGGGGTTTTCAGTGCCTTCAGTTCTGCACGTGCAACTTCCACGTCAGCCTTTTTGTTTTTCTTAATTATAAAGTTTATTTTTATTTTTAAACTCCTGGAGTCAGTATGCGTTTTTGGGTACAAACCTTGATTTAAAAAA
>JBBPBX010004169.1:57565-78223 GCA_038048925.1 Garcialebias charrua | reverse complement strand
TTTTGTGTTAGCTAAAGTTGATTAGCTGTGGTGGCCACCTGGAATTAGGTTTACTTGAAAAGGTAACGAGTTGTAGATGCACATCCAATGTTTACTTGTGGACATTTTTATTAAAGTCTATCCAGAGGTTCATAAAATATTTTGCCAAAAGAAACAAACACACTGAAGCAATTATATGACTGTCCACCTTTAATGGCAGCTAGAACCTGAGCTTCTGTGACATAAGATTTGGTCCATAACCAGGATTTTAGAAACAACCCCGTTAGACTGGTTCACCTCCTATCTCTGACCGCACTCAATTAATTCAGCTATTAAATCCTTCCGTTCCCAGTCTTCCCCCATCTCCACGGGTGTCCCCCAAGGCTCTGTCCTCGGACTTCTCTTCATCATTTACCTCCTTCCTCTAGGTCACATCTTCCGGAAATACGGCATCCATTTCCACTGTTGTGCTGATGACACACAGCTCTACTTGTCTACAAAACCAAACTCCACCCACCCACCCTCCATCCTCAGTCAGAGCTAAGTCACTGGTTTTCTAACAATTTCCTTCAACTAAACAGTAACAAAACAGAAATCATTCTTGTCGGTACCAAAAACTCTATTTCAAAATAATAACATATTCTCGTCCCCCTCAACAAATCTCTGCTATCCCCCTCCCCTCAGGTCAAGAGTGTGGGCGGCCGTGGTGTAGTGGTAAGGGCAGTCGTCTCCCGATCGGAAAGTTGGCGGTTCGACTCCCGGGACCTGCACCATGTGTCGTTGTGTCCTTGGGCAAGACACTTAACCCTGAGTTGCTCCCGGTAGGACTGGAAAGCACCTTGCATGGTAGTCTGCCGCCACCGGTTTATGAATGTGTGTAGCATTCAATATATGTGTAGCACTTTGAGATTTTCAGTAATGAAAAGTGCGTTATAAATTGAATTAATTATTATTATTATTATTAAGAGTCTCGGTGTCATCCTCGACACCACTCTCTCCTTCACTTCACACATCAACAATATTACTCGGTCTGCCTATTTCCACCTCCGTAATATTAACCGTCTCCGTCCTTCTCTCACACCCCGCTCCACAGCCATCCTGGTGCACAGTCTTGTGACTTCCCGTATCGATTACTGCAACTCCCTTCTCTATGGCCTCCCCAACAAATCTCTCCACAAGTTACAGATGGTCCAGAACTCAGCTGCCCGTGTCATCACTCAAACCTCCTACTATAACCACATCACTCCTGTCCTGCAGCAGCTCCACTGGCTCCCGGTTAAATCACGCATCATCTTCAAAATTCTACTTCTCACGTTCAAATCTATCCACAACCTTGCCCCTCCTTATCTATCTGACCTCCTACAAATCTCCATCCCATCACGCTCTCTCAGGTCCTCCTCTTCACTACATCTCCATGTACCCTCTGCCCGCCTCTCCACCATGGGGAGCAGGGCCTTCACCTGCTCTGCCCCTCACCTCTGGAACGCTCTACCGCCAGACCTTCGAAACACCACCTCCCTTTCTCTGTTCAAGACAGCCCTGAAAACACATCTCTTTAGACTAGCTTATCACTAACTTTACTAAATGTATTTTATATTCTTTATTTATTTAATATTTCAATTTGTTCCTGCTGATGTTTGAACAGTGTTTGCTTGTTTTTACACAATCTCTGTGAAATGTTTCTTGTTGTGAAGTGTCCTTGGGTGTCCTGAAAGGCACTTTTAAATCAAATGATTATGATTACTATTATTATTTTTGGATTCAAGTGAATTGTGAAAACACCATCTTTTATTTTTATTTTGGACAACTGGCTTTGAGTGCACATGCTAACAGTATCACAAACGATAATTTCTGACTCAAAAAAAAAAAAAAGCTTCATACATCCCTAAACTAACTCATTCAAAAGGCGCTACGCTAAATAAAATCTAAATAAATAAATACAAGAGAGCGAAAGAAACCAGACACATACAGCACTGTTAAAAGCTCAATTGCTTTTGCAAGTAATTAAAACCACAAAGTGCAATATGTCTGTGAGACGGCAGCTCTTTTACCACAACTGAATGAAGTGATTCACATGGAACAGCTCGGCAATCACAACTCTACTGTAGCCAACAATGCCGCCTCTTTGACCATTCACTGCTGCTCTGTTTCCACCAGAGCCACATTCAGTCTTCCTCACGGAGCATTCTGTTGATGTTACTGCAGCGAGAGCGATAGCCTCCAGCATTTTACAGTCTTCCATGCAGTAGTTGATGGATGAGGGGGTGGAGAGGGAGTGAACACACAAACCCCGTGATCTCCATCCCTTCAAAACGTATTTATTCAGCAGTATTTTGAAGGAAAAGTCAAGTCAATTTAGAAGTTATGTTTTCTTTTAACACATTATCAATGGGCACTTTCTCTAAATGGTCACAAAGACCAGTCAGTCTTTAAGCTATCATTCATATGTTACCGGTACTGATGTGAAAGCATTGAAGCACTTCTGAAGTGCTTGAATCTCATTTCTTCTCACTGTGTGTGATAAAGCTTCTCATTTCAGAGAACATGTCTTCTGACGTTAATCTCAGTCAGCTTCTCTTTGTTTCAGAGAAGGCTGAGCAGCCCAGTCCAAACCGCACACCCAGCTGTGGTGGTGCTTTATTCACTGCATGATCTCATGCCCCACTTCACAAGGGAATACGTGACTGTCTTACTGCAATACTAAATGAGAATCAGGAAGCTCCTCCTAAAGACAAACACAGGAAGTTCATGTATCACATCACACACTTTTCCCAGCCTTTTAACTGTCTCTGTATATTTCTTCTCCTTCTAAACATCTCTGCTTCCTTTAAGAGTTATAATCCACTCTCACTTGAACACTTTGTTTCCACTTCTAGTTTTTACACTTTCTCTTGTTGTGTGAATGTTTATGAAGCGTTCACACTATTGCGATCCATTTTTCTTCCGTATGTTTTTAGGCATCTTTCTCGTTCCACCATTTTTGGGCTATTTCAACAAATCTTATATCAAAATGTTCAGCTAGTTCATTCGTTTGTTCTGGTTGAACTTCTTTCAGCTCCCTTGAGCAACTTTCAACTTTTTTTTCCAGATACTTTCAGCTAATTTCATCTGTTTTATTTTCAGCTGTTTTGTGCTCCTTTCAAATTATTTCTGCTAACTACAACATTTTTGTGCTTCTTCTAACTTCTTTCTACCAATTTCGGCCTTTTATGCTCATTTTAGCTTATTTCTGCAAGTTTCAGCTTTTTCTGCTATTTCAGCTACTATTTAGCTGTTTTATGATAATTTTAGCTTTTTCAACTAATTCCACTTTTGTTGTACTCAATGACATTTTTTTTTCAGACTAATTCAGTAAAAATGCACTCTCCACTTCCTTCTGGTAATTTCAGCATCATAGTTTTTTTTAGCTGCTTTTCAGCTAGTTTTACGATAATTTAAGCAATTTAAGCTTTTTTCAGATAATTTCCACTTTTTTGTGCTCATTTCTGCTTCTTTCAGCCTAATTGGGCAAATGTGTTCTTTCTGCTTTTTTATGCTAATGTAAGCTTGTTCTGTCTTTTCAGTTAGATTTTTAGTACATTTTAGCTAATTTCAGCTGTTTTCAGATAAATTCAAGTTTTTCATGGTAATTTTTGTTAATTTCAGCCAAATAAACTTATTGCTAATTTCAGCTTGTTAAGCTTGTTTCAGCTTATTTCTGCTAGTTTCAGTTATTTCAATACAGTACTGTATAGCTGTTTTCATGCTAATTTTAGCTTCTTTTTTTTTTTTTTAGATAATTCCACGTTTGTTGCACTCATTAAAAAAAAATCAGCCTAATACAGTAAAAATGTGCTCCCTCCACTTCCTTCGGGTAATTTCAGATTCTTTGTTTTTTTAAGCTGCTTTTCAACTGGTTTTATGCTAATTTCAGCTCTATTTAAGGTACAGTGATTTCCACTTTTTGTGCTCATTTCTGCTTCTTTCAGTCTAATTGGGCAAACGTGTTATTTCAGCCTTTTATGCTTATTTAAGCTTGTTCTACCTTTTCAGCTAGCTTTTTAGCCCATTTTAGCTAATTTCAGCTGTTTTTTGATAAATCAAGTTTTTCATGGTAGTTTTTGCTACTTTCAGCTTAATTAACTTCTTTCTGCTAATTTCAGCTTGTTATGCTAATTTCAGCATATTTCTGCAAGATTCAGTTATTTCAGCTACTATTTGATTGTTTTTATGCTAATATTAGCTTTTTCAACCAATTCCACATTCTTTTTCACTCATTTCAACTTTTGTGTTCTTCTCCCTTTCGCCTGCTGATTTGCACTTATTCTACATTTTCAGCTACGTTTTAGCATGTTTTTTTGTTTTTGCTCATTTCAGCTGTTTTTTTTTTACAATTTCTTAAGTATTCACACTTGTGTTTTCGCAGGAAATACAATTTCTCTAGTTCTCTCTTTTTTCTGTTAAAGACCAGTTGTGGCAACGGGCAGAACAAACCAAAGTGTATTATACATTATAACCGTACCTATGTATCATATTTTCAAGCATTTTCCCTTGTTCTTCATCCTTCTCCAACTGTTTCCGCCGGGCCTCCTCTTCCTCTGCTCCCATTCCCTGGAGGAGCCATCGTTCACGCATGGCTTTGGACTGTGGAGGACACAAAGACATCAGTGCTTCAAGGGAGTCATATCTGTACAAAGGCTGGGAATCTAATTAACCTTATAAAGTTGAACAACACTAAAAGAGAGAAACCATATTTTGAAAACAATTCCCACAGACATTTAATATTTGATTTTGCAGTAACTTGTATTTTTATGGTGGAATTCTTACAATATATATATATTGTTGGAGATGGGTTTCTTATCAGAAAATGTGTTTTTTGGACCAACACTTGGTTGCATTTTTCCAGTTTAGAAGCCATGTGGACTCACCCATTTCCTTTACAGGACAGTTGTCTTAATTCTCAGTGAGAACATTTGGCTTAATGCTACATTAAAAATGCCTTGCCCTTCCATGTAGGTCTCCGAATTGTTTATGGAAGTGATGCTCCACAAAATTACCCCTTTGTTAATGTATTTTTGTTAAACAAAAACTAAATCTTAAAAGTAGTATTCCTTGAATGAATGCATATGAGACATTAGAGACTATTATAAGATAAGATAATACACACTCTGATGCTACATAATGGGCTCCAATGATTCAGTAGATCTGAATTCATAAACATTTGAATTTGTTTATTATCCTAAGATTCACATTCTAAAGCAGGTGTGATAAAATCTTCGAACATTTAGTTTAGTTTATCACTAAACATCCAAGGACAGCGAGAGAGTCGTTCCTGCTGGATTTCTTTAACGTTTTATAAAACTGACTGCTGTTTATGTGAATAATGGCTCCGTCTGTAGCTTCAGATTTGTTTTGTTACCACAACACTGTGGAGCACGAACACTTAACTTCACCTTTAGCTGTTTACTCTCAAATGGTTTTTGGAGAGCTGACAATCAACAGTTTGCGGTTCTTCCACACAAAGGAAAAAAAATAAAGGCCGCAGAAACAATTCTGAAGCATTTTGCCAGCTGCTGCCAGAATGTGGCCGCTGCTGGGCTCACAAATCTGCCATGAAAATGTTTTTTTTTTTTTGTTTTCATCAGTAAAATCATAACTACAAGCTAGAATGGGCAAAATACATGAAAAGTAAAACAGGCAAATTAGCTGAATGTAATAATTTTAATGGAAGTCAAGAGTTAAATGCAGCAAAATCAGTTTTTCTGTTTCTTCACTCTATTGAGTTTATCCTACTGTTGTTTATTTTATGGTTTATTTTTCTGTCTTTTAGGTTTGGTTACTTGTGCACAATGAGCGATGACAGCAGGCTCCGTCTTTAGCTACATAGTTAGGTTTAGAGTAAAGGGTCTTGGTTAGGTTTAGGCACAAGGGTAAGGGGGTTAGGTTTAGGGTTGGTCCTCTGGGTCAGGTTTAAGGTTAGGTTTAGGAAAAAGGTTACATAAGCTGAAAAAAACAAAAACACAACACTTCCAGGTTTACGTAGCCTGGTTAAAACCAGACCCTTGTCCTTCACTTCGCTTCGTACTAGTACGAAGAGAAGTGAAGGACAAGGGTCTGGTTTTAACCAGGCTAGGGTTTACGGAAACACGCTGCCTACTCAGAGCGATAATAACGTTGATAATGTTCTTTTAAACATTCTAGGAGGTAGATTGTGACAGTTTTGCGGCTACATATGGGGATGATAACAGTTGATAACGCCCATTGTATGGACTGACGACATCCGAAGCTGCTGGTTTCACCCTATAAGTTTCCATTTTTTGCATATTTTGCATGCCCTGTGACATATTTATGGATTTTTCCCACCCATATTTATAAACCAACTTTTGGCTGACACGACCCTTTTCATTCATTCTGACTGAAAATATTGAACGCCACCATTTTCAGCCGCTAGATGGCACTCGAGTTGTATGGAACGCCGTTGTGTCATGTAATAGGTAAAAGTGAATATTAATGACACAATCGGCTTGCCATACTAAGCCACCTTCGTCCCGCTCACCTGGAGCAACCATCATATCAGCTTCATTTCGCTGCGCTGCCCCGGTGAAATAAAGCTAATTTGACCATTGAAGTGCATTTATAGGTAGTCCTCAGGTTACGATGGTCTCGAGTTATGACATTTCGTGGTTACGACGCATCTCCCATTTACATGTATTATGAACATCCTTTTTCAAGTTACGCGGCCGCTGCGGCGGAAGAATGAAGTATTGTACTGTACGCGGTGCAGCGGCGGAGGGATACAGAGGCGGAGGGATACACAGGCGGAGGAATACAGAGGCGGAGGAATACGTTACGTACTGTAAACGCTCTGGACTGAGGTTGACGGCAGAACCAGCGGCGAAGCAGTGGAAAAGTACAGGCAGAGGAATACGTTACGTACTGTAAACGCTCTGGACCAAAGTGGACGGCGGTTTTACGTCGTAAACGGAATACGGAATATGGTGGATGGACAGAGGAATACGGCATCACCAGCATCCCAGTAGGCCATTAACTCTTTTTTGCACTTCATTATGGCTCCCAAACGTATGTGTTTTTTGATAATTATGTAGGGTACTGTGTTAGGATAGGCTAAGTGCTTGGTAATACAGTACTGTACATGTATATGATGCTGTTTGTAAGTATATTTCGACTTACGTCGAAAATCGGTTTACGACGCCGCGTAGGAACAGATCTACGTCGTAAGTCAAGGACTACCTGTAATTGTTTTTAGGTGGTTATCTTGTTAAATTTCAAAGAAATGCACAGCGAGTCGCCCTCTGCGCATTCATGTTTCTGTTTATCGGCTTTTGAAAATGCAGCTGATTTGACCATCAAAGTGCATTTAGTCAGGAAAAGTTAGACTGACACACCTTTGCTATAGTTCTGAGCAAACAAATAATTGTTGTTAAGTGTTAATCTTGTTAAATTCTTGTTAAAGTCCTCCCGTGCATGCCCCCACAGCCACCATTTGGCAGCCGATCGATTTTTGGCACAACACTGGCACATTTGTTGGATGTATAGCAGTTTCCTAAAGAGAAATAAAATTTTATTGGTGAAGTAAATAAAACGAAACACTTTTATTGCTGCTGTTTGTGCTTTTCATCTGAAATGAAAGAAAAACTTTAAACGTATCACAAAAGCATCAAGACAAAACATGAATTCTAAGGAATAAATCCACAGTTTTGCAGTAATTAAGTCTCAACAGAGCGCTTGTTGAGACAAAGTTTTACTCTCGACTGTTGATGTTTACACAGCTCCAGACTCAGATCAACGCTTCCATTCTCAGAGGCTCGAATCCCACAGCCTTGAGCTTCTTATCAAATCTCTGGACTCCAGTCCCCAGTTTCCTCTCCCAGGCTGCTGTGTCTCTGGAGAGCTCCCAACAAAGCGTTCTTCATGCTGCCTGGCTGTGTGGTACTCAGAGGTAATGGCCATAAAATGGGACTGTGCTAGCAGATGTTGATTACATCTGGAGTTCAAGCGTTTGCCAGAGTCATATGGAAAGAGCTAAACTGAGCAGCAGACTGGCTGCAACGATCAGAAGAGGATCAATGCCTCATAAAGAGCTAATAAATGTGTTTTACACCTGTTAACTGTACACTACAAAGAGCAGAAAAATATAAAGGCTGTAAAGATATTTTTTATTATTCTGAAGAATATGTGCATGCAGGTTAGCTTGGTGTATTTTAGATCCAGTAATGTTCTCAGTTTATATAACAGGTTGTACATTTATACAAAAATGACAAAAAAAGAAAAGTTTAAATGCCATTGAGCTTACAAACATATTATACATAATAATTTGCTACTATATTTTAAATACAATTCAATTACCGTAATTTTCACTGTATAATTCACACATTTTTGCATAAATTAACATGCCTGTGACTTATACAGTGAAGTGATGTATTTACTGTATGTTTTCCCATATTTATAACACAATTTTTTGACTGATACCTGACAATTTCATTAATAGACTATATGCCACGGACTTCCGTTCCAGCACTCCCGTAGTCATGAGCCGGACCGCGCACTTCCGGTTAGCGGGAAAGACACGAACATAAATGACTAAATACAATTAATAAAACATCTGCATCCACACCAATAATAACTCCATACACATATAAATCCATATAAAATCATGGCGACGTTCCCCCTACGGATAGCCGCGATAAATTTTCGCCGAAACCCCCCCTCGGAACAGCTGTTCCCACCGGTGGGCGGACACAACGGAACTCACTTGTAGTGCCGGTAGCGCGCAGCCGCTTCCCGTTTCGGGTCTGTTTCTTGGTTTGCTACTAGGAGCTAACGCTAACAACAATGGCAGTGGATGGGACCCGGAAGTGGCGGATGTGTCCAATATTTTACCGGAAGTACGTCACGACCCCCCGTGGCATATAGCCTATTCTGACATGGAAAATATTGAACACTACCATTTTCAGCCATTAGAGGGCCCTCAACTAATATGGCAAGCAAAGTGTCTCATTAATGGGTAAAATTAGTTATTAATAAGACACTTGGCTTGCCATACAAACCTGCATCGACTCGCTCCAGAACTCCTGGAGCAAACGTCAAATCAGCTGAATTTCGCCACGCTGCCCAGACGAAATGTAGCTGATTTGACCGTTAAAGCCCTTTTATTAAGCAAAAGTTCAACTGAGCTATAAATTACCTTTAATATAATGTCGAGCAGACAAATAATTGTTTTTAAGTGTTAATCTTGTTAAATTCTTGTTAAAGTCCTCCCATGCACACTCCCAGGGCTGCCATTTTGGCAGAAAAACAATTTTTGCACAACACTGGGCCACATTTCCGGGTGGTTAGCGGTGACGCATAATAAATGTGACTTATACGGCGAAGTGACATATTTATGTTTTTTCCCCTCACTTTATTAGACATATTTGGACTGATGCGACTTATATGGTGGTGAAATATGTACAGCAGCAAGTACAGCACTAGAATACATTTTAGATGCTAGTGGTAAATGTGTTAATTTAAAAAAAAAAAGGAACAGATAACTTAAAATTAAGCTAAAAAAGTACATTCAAATATTCATAGGAGCCAAGATGGTGTAGTGGTTAGGGCGTTTGACTTGGGACCCGAAGGACGCGGGTTCGCGTCCCGGCCACTACACACCTTGGGGTGTCTATGAGTGCACACCTAATTCTCCAGCTCCCCGAGCGCCCTCTGGCTGCTCACTGCACCACCTGGGGTGGTTGGGTTAAATGCAGAGACGAATTTCGTCTGTGTATGGGAAACATACACAGATGACAGACAAACACATTATTATTATTATTATTATGAAGATGTATTTTCGTAATTTAACACAGCACTGATAACCCTGATGCATGTTCAATAATCCAGGTAGAAAAATCTAAAAAGGCTAAGTCTGGTCCTCTGGACATTCAAAAAACAAAAAAACAAAACAAAGCAAAAAATTGTAGAAACGTTTCGTCTTTCGTCCGAAAGACTTCCTCAGTCTGAGGTGCTGGGTTCAGCTCAGTCTTATAAATAGCACCCTCTCACAGTGTTACACAACCAGTTGGCTGATGACAGCCTGAAACCAGCTGCTCACATGATCAAGGAGGACCATCAGCCTAACAATGGATCGTTAGCACCCTGATGGTTGTTTGCTATTCACAGAGGGCTGAGTGATACCAGCAATCACAGCATTGTAGGAGGGGGACAGTTGAACTCGGAGGCCTCCACCCCTGTTTAATGATGGGCGGTTTCTTTTCACAAAGATGGCCTCCTTTACTCCTCTCTCAAACCATCGTTCCTCTCTATCAAGGATGTGAACATCTTCATCCCTGAAAGAGTGACCGCTGGCCTGGAGATGAGTGTAGACTGCAGAGTCCTGACCTGATGATGTTGATCTTCTGTGCTGGGCCATCCTTTTGGCCAGTGGCTGGTTTAAACTAAACAGCCACTGGCCAAAAGGATGGCCCAGCACAGAAGATCAACATCATCAGGTCAGGACTCTGCAGTCTACACTCATCTCCAGGCCAGCGGTCACTCTTTCAGGGATGAAGATGTTCACATCCTTGATAGAGAGGAACGATGGTTTGAGAGAGGAGTAAAGGAGGCCATCTTTGTGAAAAGAAACCGCCCATCATTAAACAGGGGTGGAGGCCTCCGAGTTCAACTGTCCCCCTCCTACAATGCTGTGATTGCTGGTATCACTCAGCCCTCTGTGAATAGCAAACAACCATCAGGGTGCTAACGATCCATTGTTAGGCTGATGGTCCTCCTTGATCATGTGAGCAGCTGGTTTCAGGCTGTCATCAGCCAACTGGTTGTGTAACACTGTGAGAGGGTGCTATTTATAAGACTGAGCTGAACCCAGCACCTCAGACTGAGGAAGTCTTTCGGACGAAAGACGAAACGTTTCTACAATTTTTTGCTTTGTTTTGTTTTTTTGTTTTTTGAATGTCCAGAGGACCAGACTTAGCCTTTTTAGACAGCACTGATAACTTTGGCTGCATGTCAATTTGACATAAATTTCATTTTTGCTCGCAGTTGTATGCAGTCAGTTTAATTACTACAATATCATCAAAACATATTCATGACCTTTGAACTTTTCCACATTTTTTTCTTGTTACAACCACAATCTTTGAAGTATTATGCAACGTTATCACTGGCTTGTGTGGAGTGTTCCTTGGTGTTTAATGCCATTTGATCACTCATATTCTTGTAAAAACAAATTTGCTTCCACATCACAATAACATGCAATTATATGTTCATTAATCTTATAAAATTCCAGTGAAATACTTTGACTTGTGTGACTGTAAAGAGACAAAATGTGGAAAGGCTCCACGGGTTAGGATACTTGTTTTAAAGGCATTGCAGCTTAAAGAAACTTGTTGTACATTATACTTGTTCAAACTGTGATTACTTTGTTTGGACTTTAGAAGACTAAAACTAAACCTTCATTACTGGTTGCACTTCACTAAACTTTTATTTTTCCTTGGCCTGAAACAACAGATGCACATGGCTTTCATTAACGTACCATGATCTATAAAAGGGTGTTAAACCCTGGAAAACACTGGTATGTGGAACTAAACCTCTTTGACAAAGGTTGCATTGATGCAAAATCTGTTTACTGACTCTAATTATAGAGAATGGAATGTGTTTTTAATACAATTATTAAAATCTGGCTACCATACATACTCGTATAGCATCATGAGCAACCACAGATATGCCTTCACCCACCCTGAGTCTAACCAGCTTTAAGGGCTTCAAGATATTCTGAATAATTAGTTTTTAAAGGAATGAAACAACCTTCTGTGCCATACAAGAAAAGCACAACTCATTAAGTCAATTTATAAAATGTACCTTAAAGTCTAGGACAATTTTCCTTTAATCTATTAAAAAACTGTGCAAAAATTGTACACCATGTGTGATGAGACTACAAAAATAGGCTTCTCGTGCTAAATGTACTTTAAAACTTGCGACTTTCACGTGTTCTTCCAGTAACTATCTTTTTTTTTTTTTCACCAGATCAGGTTTTACTTAAAGAGCCCAATTTATCGGTTGTATGTGGCTATAAATATTAGTGGCTGTATTTGTGTTTGGATTAAAATGTTCTGAAAATGAAATAGAAGGTCCCATCTGTCTCAGCCAAGAGAAGCGCTGCTCTTACAGACCTGCACAATATCAGCAATAAAACTTGGACATTTTGATACTTGTTGGCCCAAGACGTCAGAAGATGATTAAACAAATCTTAGGAATGGAAGAACACTCCAAAAAAGGGCTTATTGTGGATCGTTGAAAGCATACTGTCTATTTCAAGGTCACCTTAAGAAGAAATAAAATAACTTAAGATTTATATGAAAATGAGTTTATTAATCACATCTTTGGAGCTTCGCTTGAGAACCTGAACTCTCCTCTCCTCATCTGCATTGACAACATTTTAATCTGATCCTAAATTCAACCCTTAACCTTAAACCAGGAGAAACATCATAAAAACAATGCCCTCTCTCTTATCGCTCGCATGCAATCCCTTGGCTTGTTTGTTCATTATTGAGCGGAAAGAGTAAATCCAAGCCATGAATAAACACCAAACAGAGAACACGATGAGTTCACTGGATTTCAAGCTTTTTTCATATCTGCCAGTTTTATTAGAAACTCTGCTGAGGGAAAAGTTACTAAAGTTTGGTTTTAAACTTCCATTTTTCATGTATCACAAACATGGAAACCTTGGATAACTTGGCAGTTTGCCACAAAATAAACCTTTGTAATCAAGCAAAGCAACACTTGCTCTTCTCAAGGGCGGGAAGTCACCTCTCGGTCTCCGCTTTGCTTTTGCTTTGTCTTGTCTGTGAAACTGTCTGAGAGCCTCTCTTCTACAAAATCTTCCGAATCATAACTATGGACTTCAATTTGGTCAGTTGGTCCCTCAACACAACTGATAACATTTCTTCAAAAAGAAGACAGGCTGTAGGCGAGCCGATTTGCCCTGTTGGCATGCACACAGCTGGATATCTCATCGACTTGGAAGACTTGATGACGTGTCTATCTCTGCTGTCATCTGTGGATCTTAAGGACGCATATTTAATTGGATTTATGATAACTGGTTCCTGCTTTTTGGACTTGGCTGGTTCCTGGTCTATCAACATAAAAGGAAGACGTCGGCGGTTAATCTGGACCTGGTCAGGCTGCCTGCCTTACATGATGGCTTGGTTCATGTCTCGAGAAACCAGACTTTTAACTGAATGGATTACATCTTGGGGATTTTCTGAGGCACGTTCCATTTGTTTGATCATTTTAATTTGAACATTTTGGAAGCGAGTGGACCGACACATACTGAAGGTAGATGTCATTAAAGTTCTGCCTGTTCCCAAAACAATTGTGTTTATCTGAAATTTGGCTCCCTGACTGGCCTTGATAGGCCGTCTTATCTCAACACGCCTGCAAAGTTTTGTAAACCAGATGCTCTAATCCCCCCTTCACAGACCTGCTGCTGGGGAATTCCACGGATTTTCAGAGGAGCACAGCTGAATAAACATTCTGTCATTATTTCAGGACTCTCGCCTCTGGCTGACTTTGGCAGCACACCGCATGAGTGTGCACAGATCTATGAGCTGGCTGCTAACCGCCTTAGAGTCCCCCCTGACCTCTGCGTAATGTTGGCGTCACTATGTGCTTGTGTGCGAGATTTTTTTTCATTACCACATTTTTGACCTTCAAACAGAGGCCAAAAAATGTGTTAGGAATTTTTTTTGTCTCCATGTGTTATTTTTCACCACGTTTATTGTCTGTCACACAGATCTCACTTGTAGATGAGTCTTCGAGGCTCAATGTGACTTACCGTATTTACCGCTCTATAAGTCGCACCGCTCTATAAGTTGCATTGTCCAATTATTGGCAATAAATTGGAAAAATCTATAAACATGTCGCACCTCTCTATAAGTCGCACCTACGTCACCGCTGACACCGCTGACAACCCGGAAATGTGGTCCGAGTGTTTTTGCTCTGATGCAAATGTCTGCCACAGGTGCGTACAGCAAGGCTTTAAGAAGATTAAAATTAAAAACAATTATTTGTTTGCTAAAAATTATAGCAAATATGTGTCTGAGCTGAACTTTTCCTTAATAAATGAACGTAATTGTGAAATGAGCTGGATTTAAAAATTTGTTTCGCTACATCTGATGAAACAATACTTGTGCACGCAGCAGGTGGAAACCCTGCATTTCTTTAAAATTTAACAAGATAAACACCTAAAAAATTTATTTGTTAGCTGACATTATTGTAAAAGTGTGTCTCAGTTTAACTTTTCTTAATAAATGCACTTTGACTGTTACAACGACATAAACAAAGTGGCTTTATAATTACTACATGCTCACCCGCCCATAAAGATGACAGAAACAGATATTTATTTCACGGTTTTTATTCGAAACCATTAAATTCCTCATCCTCTGTGTCGCTGGCAAAAAGTTCAGCCAGCGAACGAGGAAGGTTACCAGTGTTCAAAGGTCCCTCTCCCTCCATCTCCTCCTCCTCACCGCTCTCCTCCTCCTCAGCTCCAGCTGACGGTGGGATGATGCCAGCTTTTCGGAAACCGGCCTGAATTGTCTTTGTTGTTACTGAGGTCCAGGCCTTGCCGATCCACTGGAGGACTTGTGCAAATGTGGCGTGTCTCATTCTGCCAGTGGCCGTGAAACTGTGCTCACCGCTGGTACTGCCTGCACCCCTAGCGGCCAAAAATGGTACTGCACAATTTTTGGCCAAAATGAAAATGGTCATATCTGAGCCAATAATGGGTCTAAAAACATGGGAAAAAATCCATAAACATGTCGCACCTCTCTATAAGTCGGACGGCATGCAAATTAGTCAAAAAGGTGTGACTTATAGAGCAGAAAATACGGTAGCTGTTTAAATAAAGGTTGAATGAATGAAAGAAAAATTTTTTCATCACACTTCTTTGACAGAATAAATAATCATGACCCTAAAATGAAGAGATATGAATAAGTTGTGTATTTTTTTATGTATAAGTCAAAGTTTTTTGCATAAATTAGCATGCCTGTTACTTATACAGTTAAGCATCATATTTATGTTTTCCTCCCATATTTATAACCCAATTTTTGGTTGAGAGCTAACGATTTCATTCATTCTGACATGGAAAATATTGAACACTAACATTTTCAACCACTAGAGGGCCCTCAACTCATATGGCAAGCCAAGTGTCTCATTAATAGGTAAAAGTGGCTATTAATGAGACACTTGGCTTGCCATACAAAGCCACCTTCGGCTCGCTCTGGAACTCCTGGAGCAAACGTCAAATCAGCTGCATTTTGCCACGCCGCCCAGACATAATGCAGCCGATTTGACCATCAAAGTGCATTTATTAAGGAAAAGTTCAACTGAGACACACCTTTACTATAATGTCAAGCAAAAAAAAAATTGTTTTTAGGTGGTTAGCTTGTTTAATTTTGAAGAAATGCATAGCAAGTCCTTCTGCGTGCTCCCACACCATGAATTGGCTTTTGAAATGCAGCTGATTTGACCGTCAAAGTGCATTTATTAAGGAAAAGTTCAATTGACAGACCTTTGATCCAGTTTAGAGCAACTAAATAATTGTTTTTAAGTGTTAATCTTGTTAAGTTCTTATTAAAGTCCTTCTGTGCATGCTCCCGTGGTCACCATTTGGCAGCCAATTCATTTTTTGGCACAACGCCGACCCACATTTCTGGGTGGTCAGCAGTGACGTGTAACAAATGCGATGCATCAGTGGTGACATATAATAGATGGAGTTTATGCGGCAAAGTGATGTATTTATGTTTTCCCACTTTATTAGACATATTTGGACTGATGCGACTTATACAGTGGTGCGACCTGTACGGCGGCAAGTACGGTAATTAAAAATGTAATGACTGAAGACGGCTTTCAAAGCAAACAGCAACACCGAACAGTTTTTGATTACATTTATTCCTTTGAGGCCAAATGTGATTTCATTCTCAGTTCATTTTTAGTGCCATTGAGGACATCACTCACACACCAGCATGCAATAGTTCAAACAGGACCTTCCCTGGAAAGACAGAACAACATAAGTACACAAAAAACCACTAACCTTAACATGTTGAAGCTGTAGCACCAAATCGTCAAGCTGACTTCGTTTGTCCTCAATTTCGGCTTGTCGTTTTCGCTTCTCCTAAAACATAAAAAAGGGGAAATATAATGAGCCAGCTACTTTAGAATGAACTATTTAAAATATAGAACTTATTTGGTATGGTTTATCTTTGGTGGACTCTGAAGAAAGAAAAATACAGCCAAGAGCCAGGATTATGTGTGATGATGCTCTTGTGCTGATTGGATGTTTGAAAGTCTATTAAAATTATCAGCAAGACAGGATCATTGAGTGAAATTAGGGTTTATGGGAATTATATTCATCAGTGGCAGACCACTCCAATAACTCTACTCAATAAATGCCCCAGTCCAGAGAAATTGGGACAAAAATTAGTTGTATGTGGACACTGATAGGAATAAAGCATTGCTAAAACAGGAGGTCAGAGTTTATCGAGGGTTGAAATGAGTCAAGGCTCACTGGTTATATTGCGAGTTCTTGAAACCTTAGTTTGACCTTGCTCTTGAGATAAGCATCCTTCACTTCACGGAGAAATAAATAGGGCTGATGGTTGGTGGAGAAGCTGGATGTATGGTACTGTATACTGTATTATTAAAAAGAATTGAGGAACTGATGGGATTTGGAGTCTTTATCCATAAAACACTGAAAATGTCTGGAAACCCAAACAAAACGACATCCCAGAGCAAGCCTTCATGGGGCACAGGGGCAGGAGGTACTGAGACTGTGTGCAGAGCGTTGCTGTGTTTCTCAGTCCTTTTCAGTTGGAGTAGAACAAGGGTTTCTAGGACATTTCCTGTTGGGTAAAAATAGCTTTCAGGGAAAACCCCCAAATGTGGATAAACTCTGGGCCATGTTTAAGTGAAAGTACAGTAGGAGTGACTTGGCATAAAAAGGAGATCTGGACAGAACAAAAATCATGAGAGGATCAAACCAAAATGACAGCTCTATTGCGTGAGCTCACTTTACTTCAAAATTAGGTAAAACTGAAAGAGAAAGAATGAACATGTTGAAGCACCTTTTTGAAGAGTACTTAACACTAACTACCGGTAAGCTACCAGTTGTCAACTATCCCCTTCCAACAAGTTGTGCGATCCACTAGTGTCTCAGATGGGTATGCAATCAAAAACATCATAAAACAACATTCAAGATGTAAACTAATCAGACTGCCTCAACTGTATGTTTTTCTTTTTTTTAAACACAAAAGTAACAATTTTGCTCCAAGCTCTCAATCCTCATCCCGTGTTTCTTCTATTGGCTGCTCCCTTCCTCAGAAGTCGCCACAGCGAACTGTCTTGCACAAATACTTGGCGATTGGTTTTACGCCAGATGCCCTTCCTGACACAACCACAGACCACCGAGCTACCATAGCCCTCTGTGTGGAGCAGAGAGCTGCCATCTTGGGCGCCCATGTGAGCAGATGGCCTTGCTCAAGGGCCCTGAGTGTGAGAAACCAGTGTTTGTGTAGGTGTGGGTGCTTCACCTTTCCCACCCACATTTTGATGTTGGCCTGGGGGTTCCAATCGACAACCTTTCAATCACAGACTCGCCTTCTTTAACCTCTGTTTGAGCCTATAGTCCAATGTACGGGAAGCTATTATCTTTTAGTTTCAGCTGTTTCATTCTTTCTGTTACTACCCTGAGCATTTTATCATCAAAGGCAAGGGGAAGTATATTAATTAAATGAATAATCGCTCCATGTGCGTTATGATGAGGCCAGTAAATCCCAATTGTAAAAAAAAAAAAAAAAAGCAGTCGACTGAAAATAGAACTGACCTCAACATGTTGAGAAATACAAAATATTTCAGGACAAGACCACCTTTGGCAGAGTCTGGAAACTTTGACTTTATGCCAAGATTGGAAGCAAGGCCAAAACTTTGGCACCCCATACCTTACTGGTGATCCTGCTCATCTATGGGGCACAACCTTAGAGATTCAGGTCACTGAAATATGTGCAGAAACCCCAGGTAGACTAAACTTGTCAAGCACCTCAGTAAAACTAAATGGCAAACAGGTGGTTTATGTAAAAGACAGAAACTACAAATGGTCCACAGTTAGACTAGTTCGGTATTTCACTAATGGGCTTGGTCCATCATATGAAGACAACCAATTACTCCTAAGTCAAATTATCTCTCTGATTTGTAAGAACTTCACCAAACAACCAGGCAGAAAAGAGAGAAGATGCTGCTCTGCTCTAGTTACAATTTCACCTCATACTCTTCACATGGTCGACCCTTTCCAAGAGTCTTCATTAATGGCATAAAAAGACATTTGGATGAACAACTACTTAGTAATTGAGGTGTAGCAAATGGAACAAAAATCTGCCTCGGTAGTAGTTTTGTTTTGGCTATGAATAAATAATGTGTTGTACTTTGGATGCATGCCTGCACCACCTTCCAGCTAAAGTATGATGTGTGGTGTGAGAATTGTCATCTGGTGCCAGAAATGAGTGCAGCAGAACTGAGGTGGTTCTTTGCACTTACAGTAGCAGGTTTTTTTCTTCTGTCTTCCCTTCAAAGCAATCTTGACTAGATTCATTTTTAGAATTGGATCAAGGCTGAAAAAACATCTGCAACAGAGCTGAGGTCATTTTATGTATTTTCCCCTCTCTAAGCTGCAAACATGCACACACATCCACACACACCACAGCAACCTACAAAGCAGCAGTTCCCATGGTTTGTGATGTACAGTCAGAGTCTAAGTGCTATGGATGCCAGATGTCGGGATGTTGAGGACATGTGGCTGAGGAGTGGGCAAAACATGCCTAAATATACAAACATATGACATATATAAATAAAATACTATTTAAAATGTACAATGCTGAACACAGACACACACAAGTCCTCTATTCATGAAACTGTTCTAAGGTGATGCGTGGCGTCAACATGCAAATGTGAATAAACTTAAAGGGATTGTATTGTTATATTTAATTGATGCACTGTCAAAAAGTTAACAGTGCTTTATTGTGAACCCAAACACAGCACTCACTGGTGAAATCCAAGGACTTGGAACAGTGATGCACAAAAAGAAGTGTGTATAGGCAAATTATGAATAAACAGAAATACAAAGGCCAAAAGCCTCCAGGAGTGTGACAGACTGCAGCAAAGCTAAACACACACACACACAAAAAAACTGACAAGGAGTACAGGTAATCAACAAAATATGGATCAGGCATGAACAATCAACGATTGCTGCAAGAAGGGATCCTTTGATTGGTACAAATGAAATTGTTTTACAAAATAAAACAGGACGTAACTATTAAGAGAAAGCCACGAGACACTAAACCAAATTAGATGTTTTACTTTCAGCTGCTCCCTTCTGCAGGTATTGTCACAGCGAATTAACTTAGACAAACAACATTTGGTAATTGTTTTATACCAGATGTCACTCCAACTGGGTTTGAACCTGTAGCCTCATGAATACAAGACCACTGCACTGACCACTTAGCTATTACAACCAAAAAAAAATTCACTTTAAAAAAAATGAATAAAAAAATCACATTAAACCAGTGAAACCACTGGATCATGTCTTCATGCTATGTTTTCATTCGTGATCTCCAGGCCCTTAAATGTCACTGAACCTCAAACAGGAATGCCACTGTCAAGGAAATAACAGAATGGGCTCAGGAATACTTCCAGAAAGCATTGTCAGTGAACACAATCCACCGTGCCATCCGCTGTTGCCAGCTGAAACTCTACAGTGCAAAGAGGAAGCCATTTCTAAGCAAGCTCCACAAGCTCAGACGTTTGCACTGGGCCAGGGGTCATTTAAAATGGAGTGTGGCAAAATGGAAGACTGTTCTGTGGTCAGATGAGTCACGATTTGAAGTTCTTTATGGAACACTGGGACGCCATGTCATCCGGACCAGAGAGGACAAGGATAGCCCAAGTTGTTATCAACGCTCCGTTCAGAAGCCTGCATCACTGATGGTATGGGGTTGCATGAGCGCTTGTGGCATGGGCAGCTTGCATGTCTGGAAAGGCACCATTAATGCAGAGAACTATGTTCAGGTTCTAGAACAACATATGCTCCATCTAGACGTCATCTCTTTCAGGGAAGACCCTGCATTTTTCAACAAGATAATGCCAGACCACATTCTGCAGCAATCACAACATCATGGCTACGTAGGAGAAGGATCCGGTACTGAAATGTCCAGCCTGCAGTCCAGATCTTTCACCTATAGAGAACATTTGGTGCATCATAAAGAGGAAGGTGCGACAAAGAAGGCCCAAGACGATTGAACAGTTAGAGGCCTGTATTAGACATGAATGGGAGAGCATTCCTATTTCTAAACTTGAGAAACTGGTCTCCTCTGTCCCCAGACGTCTGTTGAGTGTTGTAAGAAGAAGGGGGGATGCCACACAGTGGTAAAAATGGACTTGTCCCAACTTTTTTGGGATTTGTTGACGCCATGAAATTTTGAAACAACATATTTTTCCCTTAAAATGATACATTCTCTCAGTTTAAACTTTTGATCTGTGATTTGTGTTCTATTCTGAATAAAATATTAGATGTTGGCACCTCCACATCATTGCATTCAGTTTTTATTCACAATTTGTTTAGTGTCCCAACTTTTTTGGAATCCG